>CM033470.1:216928089-217038271 GCA_019447015.1 Hymenochirus boettgeri | reverse complement strand
ACATGGAAGCTTGGTCAATCTTCCTGCAGAGAAGCTCTGCTACAATATATACACAAAAGTGGGGCTGTGGGAGCACTCCTGTGGCAAAATTACTTTATAACAAATAGTGGAAGTGCTACTGATCTGACCAAAACATTAGAACAAGCTTTTCACTTTTATGCATAAAATTGTAACTAAAACCCACCATGTTTTTACTGTTTGCACTAGCATAGATATATGGGGCCCAGGAATGTGCATTGATCATCTCTTTTCTTGTTTGTTCTAATGTTTTGGTCAGATCAGTAGCACACTATTTGTTATAAAGTAATTTTGCCACTGGAGTGCTCCCACAGCAACCAGTTCAACAACCAGTGTTAGTCACCCCTCCACAACCACTTCCACAAACCACACCCACCTTTACAAGATACACCCGCCTCTGATGAGATGATACACTCTGGTCTTCCTACAAGTACTTCTATTGAAAAGAGCTGTTGTCGATCCAAAGTAATTGGCTTGTAAAGTTTCTGTTCCTACTTTCACCGTCTCTGTGAAATTGCATCAGAACCAAGAGCAAGAGTTTCACAATAATTACTACACATATGCCTCCTACATGTTCAGAAGTTCAGCATTTACCTTTTGGCATTCTGCATTCCGCGCTATGGGTTCTTATCTCTCACACTGATATATGCACCATATGAACCCTACTGCCTAAACACAACTTTATGGAAGTGATTACAAACAGTATAGTTTACTTTTAGTTTTCTGTACCAAGTTTTTCCCTATATGTATGCCTGTGTGCATGGGAGGGGTTACCAAGCATAGATCATTATCTTTGACTATTGCTTTTAGAGGTGGGATGTGTCTTTAACTGTCAATTTTTGTATTGGTGACATGTTTCTTCATTCATTAAATAAAGGGACCGTTTTAGTGTTCTGGGTCTGCTTTGTTTTTAGTTTTTTTGTAACTGCCAGATCGTAACTGCACGGGCACGTGCCCCCCCGCAAGATTGGAGGCAAGGCCCCATGACACACACACCCTCCCCAGAAGACCTGTGATCAGCTGTTTTTAAACAGCTGATCATATGTATGAAGTAAAGATACATGCGATCAGCTATTTAAAAGACCAGTTCAGTGCTGGTCTTTTAAACAGCGGATCGTGCGTAACTTTACTTCAAATCAGCTGTTTAAAAAAAACACATACACAGTTGCAGGCCCTGATGTTAAGCCACTGGCCACACCCATAAATCTAACTTTTTTAAAGCTAGTTTAGTTACAGGCTTGCACTCCATATCTGTACTTTCCTTCAGCTGGACTCCTTAGGGAGATAATTGTTTTCTTTTCAGGCTTGTGGCTAGTTTTAATAATGATAAAAGTGTTTGGGTGTGGGGTTGGTCTTATGTTGCACCAGCATACAAGTGGCCATGCTCAAGCCAGGGACTTGCTAGTGCTGGTAATGTCACAGCTCAATGTGTAAGCAGATAGCACCATCCTTCATACTGCTGTAATTAAAAGTGTGCTCCTGGAGTAATTTTAAAGGCAGGAATGTGCTCTTTTTAATAGATGGAACCTAAATGTAGACTTTAGTTCTCCTTTAATTGCTAACAAAATGAAAAAATAGTGGCATGTTTAAGGTGTGGGATGTGGATTATCAGTGCCCAAATTCCCCCTCTTCTGTTTGCTGAGTGACATGTTTCAGTCTGCTGCTGTACTTGTCATGGTGCTTCTCACATAGATTGTTACATTGTTATTTGAGTTGCGAGTGAGAAGCAACATTTTTATGTTTCAAAAAAGAATCCAGTCTTCCCTGGGATTGGCAGAAGCATAAAAAAAGGGGTGTGCCAGGGCACACTGGTATGACTTTAGCGAGCCAGAGGTGTGCCTTAATATTTTGGTGGTAGTAATATTTTCTCCAGTCATTGTAGTATATTGATTATGATCAAATTATACTATACTGATTATAATTAAATGTGATAATAATATATACTGTACCGTACATAAAATATGGGTAATTACAAGATTATGTCCAACACAGGTGTTCCCTGACAAAAGGTTTGCATTGCAAGTGTGCCACAGATGGAAAAGTTTGAATAAATTAACCCTGCAGCTGCCTAAGGTGTATATATCTGTTTCATGTTTTATGTTCTGCAAACCATTTTTGTGGTTTACTTTTTATTTTGAAATTTAAGTTATCGGATTTCTAATTAAATTTCTATTATTATACTATTACTAATTTCCTTACTGCCTTTAAACTTTCAACCCACCCCAACATATTTTTCACTTACATTACATTTACCATTAATGCTTCTTTTCTTACCCAGGTCGATCCCTCCCCAGGTGCTAGAAGCCGCCACTTCTGCTGTATGTGTAATTCGCATGACACACAGCCTCTAGCACCGCTAGAAGGGGCGGCATCATGAGCATATTGCCTCTGACTCAGCGGGAACGAAGGTCTGTAAGTAGCGTTCATTTTTTAAAGAAATAACTTGGCGGTCAGGGGTGGGTAGGAGTCATCTATCATATGGCAAAAGGATTTCACTCGGCTGCAGAGAATGGATCCGGATGGTGGGAGGGAGGGGGGCAAAGGGTTCCCCTGTGCTTGCCACTGTCCTCTCAGAGGACAGGGAGGAAGCAGAAACCTTTTGGACAGGAACACAGCTCCTACTCTTCAGTTTCCTGGAATTTAAACAAACACTGCAGGGAGCAGATATGTAAGGTAAGGATTTTTTTTTAAACTACACAGTGTGGCCAGTAGTGGGTTAAATTTTAGTTTGGTGGGTGTACATGCCCATTAAAAGCATATTTGGTAAAGGAAAGTATAGTGAAACATGTATTTTAGAGAGGGTTGGGGGGCTTAAGAAATATGTAAAATTAATTAATGAGACATAACATAAACGTAAAGCAAATATACTTTATTCAAATAAAAGTGAAGTAAAGGTGATATCAGTATTGACTAACTATGATATTAATTATGCCAAGTATATGTATTATTATAACATATGTATTTGGTCAAGTGCAGGATATCCAAGGGAAAGATTCCTTAAATGGTTATCATGGGCAGTGGTGACCACAGTGCACCACCAACATTTGAGCCACACCCTATTTTAAAGGCCACTTCTTATTATATCTTCATATATATTTCCCTTGCCTCTAGACTTTTTGCTGCATGAACAATGCCCCTCCTATTTAGAACGTCTCTGTTGCCGGCTCCAGCACGCTGTTGAGAAAGTCCGTTTGGACGAAACGCGTTCGGCGTTCTCAATTTCTGGTCCTGTGGTATTCCCTCTACATGAGCTCCTCTCCATTCATCGGGACCCCCCGATGTTTTGTCGCTACTTATGCAGCACTTCTGACAGTTAAGTAGGTACTGGACTTTATGACTACTAGGAAAGGTCTCTGTGCACTTGCCATACTGATGTGTAGAGGGTTAATACCGTGTTGTAATATATGTTTTTAGAATTTTAATCCTTATCTATCTCTATATATGTACCCCCACTTTTTGACCCTATAGGGTTTATCAATAAAGGGTTTTTACTTATATACTGAATTCCTGAGTGCGGTACTTTTCTTTCCCTTTTCTGTTTTTTATATTATTTACCAGTTTTAGTACCTGCACCCTGGTCCTTTGGGACTAGATATTTGTGTATCCTGTGCCTCATACTAATTTTGTTTTTGTAAATGCTCCCCTTTATGTTAAAACATTAAAGGCCATATAACATTATGAGGCATACTGTATGAAAACCACATTGTATTTCAAAATGTACACTTTTTTTTAATCGTTTGTTACAGGTGCAAACCTTATTGTAGTAAAAACAATATTGTCATCTAAATCCTAATTCCTTCCTTTCCTAAAGATACGTTTCCATTTGTTTCATACCTGTCTCCAAACAGCTGTCGGCCCCCCCGATCGCGCACACATGCAATAGTAGTGGCTGACCCGTGACGCACAGTGTGTATGCATGGCTGTTTAGGCTGACAATCGTACCGTGTATGGGAGCTTTGTTGGCCGAAACCACCATTTGGTCGGGGCACATTGATGATCCAACCGGGTGATACATGACATGATTGTCGTCCGAAACAGCTGTGCATACACATCGTGCATCGGGCCCCACAATCGCACCTGTGTATGAACCTTAATTTCCATGTCTGCATGTTGCCTCCTATTGTTTTAATCCTCTGTTACATTAACATCCCTTGCACTTTCATATGACCTCAAGGCACCAGAACTGCAGGTAATTATAAGCCAGCAGAAAGGGGGGATTCTGGGCCCCTTTAAACCCCCCTAAAATCACCCATATTGAAAATTCTGAGCTTGCCCCTGCAATCAGTTCTTCAGCAGTAAAGAATAAACAGAAAGCTCTGCCAGATCAATTTTGATATAATTACTTATTGTTGGATTTTTGGTTTGTATAAATACACTTACTAAACCAAATCTAGTTTCCAGGTGAACGGTCTCAAAAATGTGTGGATCTGGCAGAGCTTTCTGTTTTATCTTTACTGCTGAGAACTGATTGCAGGGGCAAGCTCAGAATTTTCAATATGGGTGATTTTAGGGGGGTTTAAAGGGGCCCAGAATCCCCCTTTCTGTGGCTTATATTACCTGCAGTTCGGTGCCTTGAGGTCATATGAAAGTGCAAGGGATGTTAATGTAAAAGAGGATTAAAACAATAGGAGGCAACATGCAGACATGGAAATTAAGGTTCATACACAGGTGCGATTGTGGGGCCCGATGCACGATGTGTATGCACAGCGTTTCGGACGACAATCATGTCATGTACACCCGGTTGGATCATCAATGTGCCCCGACCAATGGTGGTTCGGCAACAAAGCTCCATACACGGTACGATTGTCAGCCTAAACCGCCATGCATACACACTGTGCGTCACGGGTCAGCCACTACTATTGCATGTGGCGCGATCGGGGGGGCGACAGCTGTTTGGAGACAGGTATGAAACAAATGGAAACGTATCTTTAGGAAAGGAAGGAATTAGGATTTAGATGAACATATTGTTTTACTACAATAAGTTTGCACCTGTAACAAACGATTAAAAAAAAGTGTACATTTGAAATACAATGGGTTCATACAGTATGCCTCATAATGTTATATGGCCTTTAATGTTTTAACATAAAGGGGAGCATTGTTCATGCAGCAAAAAGTCTAGAGGCAAGCGGAAATAATATGAAGATATAAATAAGAAGTGGCCTTTAAAATAGGTGTGGCCAAATGTTGGTGGTAGCACTGATGGTCACCACTGCCATGATAACCATTTAAGAATCTTTCCCTTGGGTATCCTGCACTTGACAAATACATATGTTATAATAAACATATACTTGGCATAACTATATCATAGTTAGTCAATACTGATATCACCTTTACTTCACTTTATTTTGAAGTACAAAGGTATTCTGCTTTTAAGTTATGTTATGTCTCATTAATTAATTTACATATTTCTTAAGCCCCCCCACCCTCTCTAAAATACATGTTTCACATACGTTCCTTAATCAAATTTGCTTTTAATGGGCATGTACACCCACCCAACTAAAATTAACCCACTACTGGCACACTGTGTAGTTAAAAAAAAAATCCTTACCTTACATATCTGCTCCCTGCAGTGTTTGTTTAAATTCCAGGAAACTGAAGAGTAGGAGCTGTGTTCCTGTCCAAAGGTTTCTGCTTCTCCTGTCCTCATGAGAGGACAGTGGCAAGCAACAGGGGAACCCTTTGCCCCCTCCCTCTCCACCATCCGCCGATCCATTCTCTGCAGCCGAGTGAAATCCTTTGCCATATGATAGATGACTCCTACCCACCCTACCGCCAAGTATTTCTTTAAAAATGAACGCTACTTACAGACCTTCGTTCCGCTGAGTCAGAGGCATATGCTCATGATGCCGCCCTCTAGCGGTGCTAGAGGCTGTGTGCATGCGAATTACACATACAGCAGAAGTGGCGGCTCTAGCACTGGGAGGGGTCGACCTGGGTAAGAAAGAGCATTAATGGTAAATGTAATGTAAGTTAGTGAAAAATATGTTGGGGGGGTTGAGAGTTTAAAGGCAGTAAGGAATTAGTAATAGATAATAATAGAAATTTAATTAGAAATCCGATAACTAAATTTCAAAAATAATAGTAAACCACAAAAATGGTTTGCAGAACATAAAACATGAAACAGATATAACACCTTAGGCAGCTGCAGGGTTAATTTATTCAAACTTTTCCATCTTGGCACACTTGCAATGCAAACCTTTGTCAGGGAACACCTGTGTTGGACATAATCTTGTAATTACCATATTTATGTACGGTACAGTTATATTGTTATCACATTTGATTATAATCAGTATAGTATAATTTGATCATAATCAATTACTACAATGACTGGAGAAAATATTACTACCACCAAAATATTAAGGCACACCTCTGGCTCGCCTAAGTCATACCAGTGTGCCCTGGCACACCCCTTTTTCTTGCTTCGCCAATCCCAGGGAAGACTGGATTCTTTTTGAAACATAAAAATGTTGCTTCTCACTCGCAACTCAAATAACAATGTAACAATCTATGTGAGAAGCACCATGACAAGTACAGCAGCAGATGAAACATGTCACTCAGCAACAGAAGAGGGGGAATTTGGCACTGATAATCCACATCCCACACCTTAAACATGCCACTAATTTTTTCATTTTTAGCAATTAAAGGAGAACTAAAGTCTATATTTAGGGCCATCTATTAAAAAGTGCCAATTCCTGCCTTTAAAATTACTCCAGGAGCACACTTTTAATTACAGCAGTTAAGGATGGTGCTATCTGCTTACACATGACTGTGACATTACCAGCATAGCAAGTCCCTGGCTTGAGCATGGCCATTGTATGCTGGTGCAACATAAGACCAACCCACACCCAAACTTTATCATATTAAAACTAGCCACAAGCCTGAAAAGATACAATTATCTCCCTAAGGAGTACAGCTGAAGGAAAAGTACGATATGGAGTGCACAGCCTGTAACTAAACTAGCTTTCAAAAGTTAGATTTTAGGGGTGTGGCCAGTGGGCTTAACATCAGGGCTGCAACTGTGTATGTGTTTTTTTTAACAGCTGATTTGAAGTAAAGTTACGCACGATCCGCCTGTTTAAAAAGACCAGTACTGAACTGGTCTTTTAAATAGCTGATCGCAGAGTATTTACTTCATACATATGATCAGTGTTTAAAACAGCTGATCACAGGTCTTCTGGGGAGGGTGTGTGTGTGTCATGGGGACCTGGCCTCCAATCTTGCGGGGGGGCACGTGCCCTGCAGTTACGATCTGGCAGTTACAAAAAAACTAAAACAAAGCAGACCCAGAACAAAAAACGGTCCCTTTATTTAATGAATGAAGAAACATGTCACAATACAAAATTGACAGTTAAAGAACATCCCACCTAGTATCTATCTATATCTATCTATTTATCTCTATATCTACTACTTTTCTCTGCTATCTATCTATTTATCTCTGCTATCTATCTATCATCTCTGCTATCTCATCTATCTATCTATCTATCTTCATGCTATATATCTATCTATCTTCTATCCTATCTATTTACTGCTATCTATTTATCTGCTATTATCTATCTATCTCTGCTATCTATCTATCTCTGCTATCTATCTCTTCTATCTGTCCAATCTATCTATCTCTTCTATCTGTCTATCTATCTATCTCTGCTATCTATCTATCTATCGCTATTATCTATCTATCGCTATTATCTATCTCTATTATCTATCTATCTCTATTATCTATTTCTGCTATCTATTTATCTCTGCTATCTATCTATCTATCTATCTTGCTATCTATCTATTATCTCTGCTATCTATCTCTTCTATCTGTACATCTATCTTTATCTCTTCTATACTGTCTATCTATTATCTGCCTATCGTATGGCTATCTATCTTATATCGTTATTCACTATTATCTATCTCAATATTATCTATCTCTGATATTATCTATCTGATCTTATCTAGCTCTGCTATCTATCTAGTCTCTGTATCTATCTAAGCTCTGCTATCTCATATTCTATCTCTGCTATCTCTATCTTTCTTATCTATCTATATCTATTCTATCTATCTATCTATCTATTCTGCTATCTATCTATCTATCTATATACTATCTATCTATCTATCTATCTATCTGTCTGCTGTCTATCTATCTATCTATCATACTATCTATCTATTTCGCTATCTATCTATCTATCTATCTATCTATCTATCTATCTATCTGATTTCTGCTATCTATTTATCTGCTATCTATCCATCTATCTCTGCTTATCTATCTATACTATCTCTGCCTATCTATATATCTATCTCTCTATCTACTCTGCTATCTCTATCTAGCTATCTATCTATCTATCTGATCTAACTCTGTAGCTATCTATCTACTGCTTATCATCTACAACTATTCTATCTCTACATACTATCTATGCTACTATCTATCTCTATTATCTATCTATCTCTGCTATCTATCTATCTCTGCTATCTATCTCTGCTATCTATCTCTGCTATCTATCTCTGCTATCTATCTATCTCTGCTATCTATCTATCTATGTCACCAATACAAAAATTGACAGTTAAAGACACATCCCACCTAGATATCTATCTATCTATCTATCTATTTATCTCTACTATCTATCTATTTTTCTCTGCTATCTATCTATTTATCTCTGCTATCTATCTATCTATCCTCTTCTATCTATCTATCTATTATCTATCTATCTATCTATTTCTGCTATCTATATCTATCTATCTATCTATCTATCTATCTATTTCTGCTATCTATTTATCTCTGCTATCTATCTATCTATCTCTGCTATCTATCTATTTATCTCTGCTATCTATCTCTCTACGTCTCCATCTATCTATCTCTTCTATCTGCTACTCTATCTATTCTGCTATCTATCTATCTATCGCTAATCTTATCTATCGCTATTATCTATCTCTATTATCTATCTATCTCTATTATCTATTTCTGCTATCTATTTCTCTGCTATCTATCTATCTATCTATCTCTGCTATCTATCTATTTATCTCTGCTATCTATCTCTTCATCTGTCCATCTATCTACTCTTCTATCTGTCTATCTATCTATCTCTGCTATTATCTATCTATCGCTATTATCTATCTATCGCTATTATCTATCTCTAATATTTTCTATCTCTGATATTTATCTATCTGATATTTATCTAGCTCTGCTATCTATCTAGCTCTGCTATCTATCTAGCTCTGCTATCTCTGCTATCTATCTCTGCTATCTATCTATCTATCTATCTATCTATCATCTATCTATCTATTTCTGCTATCTATCTATCTATCATATCTATCATTATCTATCTACTCTATCTGTCTGTCTCATCTATCTATCTATCTATCTATTCTGCTATCTATCTATCTATCTATATCTATCTATCTATCTATCTACTATCTATTCTGCTATCTATCTATCTCTGCATATCTATCCTATCTATCTCTGACTATCTATCTTTATCGTATCTATTCTGCTATCTATCTATCTATCTCTGACTATCTATCTATCTCTGCTATCTCATCATTCTAACTATCTATGCCTATCATCTATCTATCTATCTGCTATCTATCTATATATCTCTGCTATCTATCTCTGCTATCTATCTAATCTCTGCACTATCTACTCTGCCTACCTTCTCTATATCATCGATCTCTGCATATCTATCCCTCGCTCTATCTATCTATCTCTGCTATCTATCATCTATCTGCTGATCATCTCTCATACTAGCTTGCTATCACTATCTCTGCTATCTATTCGATCTCTGCTATCTATCTCTGCTATCTATATCTTGCTATCTATCTGCTAATCATACTCTGCCCCATCCTCTTACAGTACCTATCTACCTATGAACTACCTATTCTACCTCTGCTACCTATCTATTACTACTGCTATCTATCTATCGTTGTCGACCTATCTTTCGTCTGGACATACCTATCTTTCTCTGCTACTATCTATACTCTGCTACACTAATCTATCTCTGGCACTACCCCTATCATCTCTCTGCTACCTATCTATCTCGCTACCTACTCTCTATCTCTATCTTACATATCACTTCGTCTCTGCACCATCACTTATCTATCCCTATCTCATCTATTCTTCAACTATTACTATCTCTACCTATACTACTCTGCTAAACCTTTCTATTCGCTACCGTATCTATCGTCTGCTACCTATCACTCTATCTCTGCCTATCTATCACTCTCTACATCTCTGCTATCTTCCTATCTATCTATCTCTGCATACTATCTCAGCTTATCTTATCTCTGTACCTATCTAATCTTCTATGCCATCGATCTGTGCTATCGTATCTATCTATGCTCTGATTATCTATCATCTATCTCTGCATCTATATATCTAGTTCTATCTCTGCTATCTACCTCTGCCTTACTATCTAACTCATCTGCTAACCTATATCTCCGATCTCTATTTTTATCTAATCTCTGCATATCTATCGCTATTATCTCGATGCTATCTATCTCTCTATCTAATCTATCATCTGCTATCTATCTGCTACTGCTATCTATCTCTGGCTATCTAATTCTATCTCTGCTATCTATCTCTGCTATCTATCTCCTTAATGCTTCTAACCATACTCTGCTAACCTATCTTACCTCTACTACCTATCTACCTCTGCCTACCTATCTACATCTGCTACCTATCTATCTCTCTGCTATCTATCTCTCTGCTTACCTTATCATCTCTGCTACTTACCGTCATCTTCTCTAAACCTAATCATATCTCTGCTACCTACTCTATCTACTGCTACCTATCACTCTTCTATCGTCTGCATTATCAACCTATCTACTCTGCTATCTATCTATCTATCTCTGCATCTATCTATCTATGCTCTCTCTCTACCTAATCTATCTCGCTACCTATCTATCTCTCTACCAATCTATCGCTGCTACACCTATCTATCTACTGCTTATCCATCTGATCTCTGCGATCCATCTATCTCTGGAGATGTCTTGCGCTATCTATCTCTTGCTGACGTATCTATTCTTACTTCTAGCATCTCGTGCTATTATCTCTGATATCTATCTCTGCTATCTTATCTCGTGCTATCATCTATCTACTGTCTATCGTCTGCTATCCTATCTTTCTCTGCTATTCTTATGCTATATCTTTAATCTATCTATCGTCTTGCTATACTATCTCCTCGCATCTATCTATCATCATCTCTATTATCTTCTCTGCTATCTATCTATCTCTGACTCTATCTCTGCTATCTATTTATCTATCTACTTGCTAATCTATCCACTACTACTCTGCTATTATCTATCTATCTCTGCTATCTATCTATCTCTGACCTATCTATCTAATCTATCTATCTCGCTATCTATCTCATCTATCTATCTCTGGCTATCATACGATCTCTCTCTTTGTCTATCAGTATCTCCTGCTATACTATGCTAATCTATCTATCTGATATCTATCTATCTATCTCTGCTATCTATCTATCTAGTCTATCTATCTATCTATCTATCTATCTATCTCTGCTATCTATCTATCTACTGCTATCTTATCTATCTATCTCTGCCTATATATATCTATCTCTGCCTATACATACTCCATCGATCTCTGCTATCTATTCTTCTATCCTGGCCCTATCTATCTATCTATCTTGCATATCTATCTATCTAATCTATCTATCTATCTATCTATCTAGTTTCTGCTATCTATATCTATCTATTATCTATCTATTGCATGCTATCTATTTATCTCTGGCTATCATCTATCTATCTCTGCTATCTATACTATTTATCTCTGCTATCTCTCTTCTATCTTATCTATCGTCCATCTATTCTAGTCTCTTTCTCTGCTATCTATGCATAATTCGGCTATTATCTATCTATCCCATTATCTATCTCTGCGCATATTATCTATCTCTATTATCTATCTATCTCTAGT
Organism: Hymenochirus boettgeri; assembly: GCA_019447015.1. Lineage (NCBI taxonomy): Eukaryota > Metazoa > Chordata > Amphibia > Anura > Pipidae > Hymenochirus > Hymenochirus boettgeri. Next base: position 217,026,345 of record CM033470.1, on the reverse strand, counting down.
ATTATTTTTTTGCTATCTATTTGTCTCTGCGATCTATTATCTATCTTGCATCTATCTATCTATTTATCCTCTGTATTCTATCTCTTCTAATTCTGTCCATCTATGCTATCTTACTTCTATCTGTTCTATATATCATTCATGCTATCTATCTATCTATCGCATTATCTATCTATCGTCTATCTATCTCTAATTATCATCTCGATATTTTAGCTATTGATATTATCTAGCTTCTGCTATCTAATTAGCTCTGCTATCTCTGCTATCTATCTATCTATCGCTGCTATTATCTATCTCTATCTATCTATCTATGCTATTATTTTCTGCTATCTATCTAGTTCTATCTGTCTCGTGTCTGTCTGTCCTGTACTGTCTGTCTGCTGTCTGTCTTCTGTACTATCCTACTATCTATTTCTGCATCATCGATCTATCTATCTATTCTCTATCATTCTGCTATCTATCCATTATCTCTGCTATCTAGTCATCTAATCTGCTATTATACTCTGCTATCTATCTCAATGCTATCTTCTATCTATCGGCTACTCTATATCTATCTATCCTGCTATCTATCTATCTCAGTCTCTGCTATCTACCTTCTGTACCCTATCTATCTACTGCTACATCTTGATCTCTGCCTACCTTCTATCTCTATTATCTATCTCATCTCTCTATCTATCTTCATCTGCTATCTATCTATTCGCATCTATCTCGCTATCTATTCTGCTACTATCTATGCTGCTATCTATCTCTGCTATCATCTCTGCCTATCGACTCGCTATCTATCTAACCTCTGATCTGTACCTATCTACCCTACTCGCTATATCTACCTATGCTACCTACTATCTCTCTAATCTATCTACATTCGCTACCTACTTTCTCTGGCTACATATCTATCTCTGCCTACCTATATACTCTGCTACCTATGCATCTCAACTGGTATACCTATCTATCTCTGTTTGAACCTATCACTCACCTATCTCGTTGCTATCAAATCACTCTATCTATCTCTGCAGATCTATCTATCTACATATCTTCTATCTCTTGCTATCTCTCGTCTGCTACCTATTATCTCTGCTAACCTATCTATCTTGCGGGGTGGGCTACCCTATCATCCATCTGCTATCTATCTACTCTGTATACTATCTGATGCTTTCCATCATTATCTTGCTATCTTCTGATCTTATCCCTCCTGCTATTAATCTTCTATCTACTATCTCTGCTTATCTACCTCTGCTACCTATCTATCTCTGCTACCATCTATCGTCTGCTACCTTCTATTCTCCCTTCTATACTCTCTACCTCTATGCCTAATCTTGGTTATCTTTCTATCTCTGCTATACTACTATCTCTGCTTATCTATCTCTGCTATCTCTCTATCTCTGCTCATCTTATATCCTACTTGCCTATCTATCTACCTCTGCCTCCTATACTACCTCTGCCTACCTATCTAGCCTCTGCACTACGATCTCTGCTAACACTACTCTTACCACTACCTCTGCTACCTATCTACTTGACCTACCTATCTACCTATGCTCTATCTACCTCTGCCACTACCTTGCTACTATCTACCGTCTGCTACCTATCTATCTCTGCATCGGGTATAACTCCCTGCTACCTCGATCTCTGCTACCTATCATCTTGCTTCTATCTACTGCTATCTATCTCTGCTAATCTCTTCGTATCTACTTGCTAATCTATCTCTGCTATACATCTCTGCTTCTATCTATCTACCTCTGCCCTAACTACCGGCTCTACTTTACCTCTGCACTACCTGCTATCTACTATCCCTCGCTACCTATCTATCTCTGCTATAACCTATCTTCTCTGCTACCTCCTATCTGCACTCGTACATAGCTCTCGCACCCCGCCATATCATAATCTTGCTGTATACCTTATCTATTCTCTGCATACTCCATCTACTCTGCTATCCATCTCTCTGCTATCTATACTTGCTACTATCTCTGATTATCTATCTCTGCTTATCTAACTGCTATCTATCTCTCTATCTATCTATCTCTGCCATTCTTATCTATGTATCTATCTATCTCTGATCTATCTATCTATATTTGCTATCTATCTCTGGCTATCTATCTAATATTCTATCTCTATACTATCTTCTGCTATCTCGATATCTATCTATCATCTCTCTGGTTCTATCTATCTATCATCATCCGCTATCTCGACTATCTACTGCTATCTCTGCCCTAATCTGAATCTAATCTATCTGCTATAATCCATACTATCTTCTGCTATCTATGTCTACTATCTATCTGACTATCTCCATGCTATCTTCTACTCTCCTCATATATCTTATATACTATCTCTCCGACTATCTACTCTCCCATACCTACTGCTTACCTATCTATATCTCTGCTACCTATCATATCTCTGCTACCTATCTATTCTGCTAGCACCACTATCTCTCTCACCATATCTATCTATGCTACCTACACTGATCTCTGCATCATCTTCACCGAATATCTCATCTGCTGCTATCTATCTATACTTCATTTATCTATCTATCTATTATCTACTATCTACCTTACTATCTATCTCTGCTACACTATCATCTCTGCTGATCTATCTTCTCTGCGATCTATCTACTCTTCTGCATTATCTCTGCTTCTATCTATCTATTCTGCTTCTTCTATCTATCTATCATCTGCTCTCTATCTATCTCGCCTATACCTCTGCTACCTATCTATCCTCTGCTACCTATCTATCTCTGCTAGATCTACTACCTGCTACCTATCAGCTGATTACTCTATCTATATTCTCTGTTATCTATCATCTCTGCTATCTACTCTTGCTGATCTATCTATCTCTGCTGGTATCTATCTCTGACTATCTATCTATCTCTGGCTATCTATCCTCGTGCTATCTAATCACTAACTCTGCATACCTATCATAACTCTACTACCTACCTACTGCTCACCCTGATCTACCTCTCGCTATCTATCTATCTCTGCTACTATCTATCTCTGCTACACCTATCTATCTGCTGCTACCTATCTATCTCTGCTACCTATCATAATCTCTGCTACCGTATCTATCTCTGCTACCCTATCAACTCTATTCTGACTATCTATTCACTCTATCTAATCTCTGCTATCTATTACTAATCTATCTCTGCTACTTCTTTTCTCTCTGACTACCTATGCTAATCTCTGCTACCTATCTATCTTCTGCCTACTATTATCTCTGATTACCTATCTATCTGACTAACCTATCTACTCCTGCCTATCCATCTTATCTTCGACTCCATCTTATCTTATAACTCTTGCTATCACTCTCTGCTATCTATCTCTGCTATTCTATCTCTGCTATCTATTTGCTTAATCTATGCCACTGTATCCACTACTATCATCTCTGCTAGCTGATCTATCTCTGCTATCTATCTAATCTATCCTACTGGCTATCTATCTATCTCTGCCCTAGCTATCTTATCAATCTATCCTATCTCTGCCTATCTATTAATCTATCTATCTCCTGCTTCATCTTATCTATCATCTATCTCAGCATCTATCGTAATCTATCTATCTATGCTATCTATCAATCCTGCTTCTTCATCTCGTATCATTATCTATCTCTGTCTATCTATCTAATCTTCTATCTCGGCTATCTATCTATCTATCTATCTATCTATCTATCTATGCTATCTATCTATCTATCTATCTCTGCCTATATATATCTATCTCTGTCGATCTATCTAATCTATCTATCTCTGCTATCTATATATCTGACATTCTCATCACATCTTGCTCTATCACTCTATATCTCTGCTATCTATCTATCTCTATCATAGCTTCTATCTTATCTTCTATCTATCTGCAGCTACTCTATCTATCTCTGCTACCTATCTATCTCTGATCTACCTGCTCTATCATCGCATCCTATCTATCTCTGGCTATCTATCTATCTCTGCTAATCTCTAGCTATCCATATCTATCTCTGACTATCTATCTATCTATCTCTGCTATCTATCTATCTATCTATCTCTGCTATCTACCTCTCACCTACTATCTCGCTACCTATCTATCTATGCTACCTATCTACTCTCTGCTATCGTTATCTCTGGCTATCTATCTATCTCTTTATCTTCTTCTCCTGCTACTCTATCCTATCTCTGCTATCTATCTCTGCCTATCTATCTAGTCTATGCTATTCTTACTCTTGCTCTACTACCTCAGTCTACTCCTCTGCTACTCTATTTACTATCCCCTCTGCTATCATCCTACCCTACTACTACACTCTGCTCTTTTACTTTGCTACCCTACGACACTACTCCTGTCTACCTATCTACTCTGCTGACATCTCTAGTATATCTCGCCATATTCTCTACTCTCTGCTACTATCTCTTACTATCGAACTCTGCTACCTATCTACCTCTGCTATCTCTAAGCTACCTACTACTGCTATCTATCTATCTCTGTACCATCTTATCGCTACTTCTATCTCGCTATCTACACTCTCTCTGTATCCTCTACTTGCTCCATCTCTGCCTTATCTATCTGCATCTATTAGCTCGTTGCTATGCCTATTTTCGCCTATCCATCTCTGCCTATCTATCTCCCTGACTATCTACTCTCTGCTCTATCTCTCCTACTATCTACTCGATCTATCTATCTGTTTATGCGATACGACTACTAACCTATCTATCGCTGCTACTCTATCTATCTCTGCTATCATCTATCTATATCATCTCTGCCTATCGATCCTGCTATATTATATCTTCTTGCAGTCTATCTATGTCTATCTATCTCTGCTACTTCACTATCTATCTCTGCATCTATCTATGCGTATCTATCTCTGCATCTATCTTCATCTTTGCTATCTATACTATCTCCTGCTTATCTATTCTGCATCTATCTATCTCTGCTCATCTATCTATCTCTGCTATGTATCTTAATCTATCTATCTCTGCTCTTACTATCTATCTCTATCGATATCTAAATCTTCTATCTATGCTATCTATCTAATTCTCTTATCTATCTCTGCTATCTATCTAACTCTATCTATCTCTGACTACCTATCTATCTACTGCTGACCTTATCTTCTCTGCTTCGCTATCTATCTCTGCCTATCTACTCTGCTTACCTATCATCTCTGGCTACTATCTTCTCTGCACCTATCTATCTACCTGCTATCTCACTTATCTATCTACTGCTTCTATCTATCTCATTATTATCTATCTATGCTATCATCTATCTATCTATCTCTGCCTATACCTATCTATTCTGCTACCTATCTTTCTCTCCACCTCTGTCTATACTATCTATCTCTGCTACTAATCTATCTCTGCTACGATCATCATCTCTGCTATATATCCTTTATCTCTGCTATCTCATCTATCTATCTATCTGCTATCTATCTATCTAGTTCCTATCTATCTCTTCTTACCTATCTATCTCTGCTACCCTATCAGTCTCTAACCATATCTATCTCTAGCTTATCCTATCTATCTCTGCTATCTTCTTGACTATCTCTGGCTATCTATCTTGGCTATCTATCTATCTCTCTGCTTATATCTATCTATCTTCATGCTATCTACTCGCTCTCGATCTCGGACTCATCTATCTATCTCTGCTACTCTATCTATCATGACTCATATCTATCTTAACTCTGCTACTGCTATCTAACCCTACTCTGCTTATACCTATCTACTCCTATCTATCTATCTGCTACTATCTATCTCTGCTACTATCTATCTCTGCTATATCTGATCTCTGCACATCTATCTATTACATCTAACGTCTGTCTAATATCATCTATCTCATGACTCCTATCTACTCTCTGCTATCTATTCTTCTGTTCTCTATCCTGCTATCTATCTCTGACAACCTCTCGATCTCTGCTACCTATCTATCTCTGCACCTATCTATCCTTGACATACCTATCTGTTCTCTGACTACCATCTATCTCTGCTATCCTATCATCCTGCTTCCTATCTCTTGCTATCTACTCTTCTATCTATCTCTGCACTATTGCTATCTCTATCTATCTATCTATGCTTCTATCTATCATCTGCTCTACTCTAATCTATCTCTCTGCTACCTATCTATGCTCGACTATTATCTAATCTATCTATCTCTGCTATCCTACTATCTATCTCTGCTACTATCTTAATCTCGGCTATCTCACTCTATCTATAACTATCCCCTATCTCCCTGTCTATCTATCTCTTGCTATCTATTCATCTGCTATATCTCTGCTACTATCTACTCTTCTGCTATCTATCTATCTACTATCTCTGCTATCTATCTTATCTACTATCTATCTTAATCTATCTAGCTGATCTATTATATCTTGCTATCGATTCTAATCTATCTATCTCTGCTATCTCTACTCTATCTACTGTACTACTCATCTCGCTATCTATCTAATCTTCTATCTCTGCATACTATTTCGTCTATCTATCTCCTACTATCTATCATCTGATATCATCAATCTGGATCTATTATGATACATCTATCTCGGCTATTATCTATTATATCTATCTAATTCTATCATCTGCTATCTATCTATCTATCATGCTATCTATCTATCTATCTATGCTATTATCATATCTCTGCTTTATCTATTATCTATCTCTGCTATCGAATCTATCTGCATCTATCTATCCTAGCTTACTCTGATCTATCTAATTCATCTACTCTATATCTATATATCTTCTATATCTGTCTATCTATCATCTCTGACTATCTATCTAATCTATATCTCTGCTATCTATCTATCTATTTTATATATTCCTTGCTATCTACTCTATCTATCTATCTATGCTCTGCTATCTCATATCTACTCCTATCTATTATCTATCTCTGCAACTATCTATCTATCTTGCTACTCTATCCTATCTAATTCTATCTATCCTCTCTATCTCTAATCTTCGTCTCTGCTATCTATCTATCTCTTCTACTCTATCCTATCTAACTACTATCTCTCTCTATCTATCATCTCTGCTGCATCTATCTATCCTATCTGCTATCTATCTATCTTCTGCTACTTCAATCTCATGCTATCTATCTATGCCTATCCTATCCTGCATATATCCTATCGGTAATCTATCTAATCTACTATCTCTATCTATCTATCTCTTCTATCTCTCTTGCTATATCTAATCTATCTATCTGCTATCACTATCGATCTTTTTATCTATCTATCTCTGCTATCTATCTATCTATTGCTATCATCTCTGCTATCTATCTACTCTCTGCATCTATCTATCATTGCTATTATCTATCTCTGCTATATCAATCTATCTATCTCTGCTATCTACGATCTATCTGCTGCTATCTTCTACTATCTATCTCTATCTGCATACTCTTCTGCGATCTTATCTGCATATCTATCTCTATATCTATGCTCTGATCTATCTATTTGCTCGATCTATCTCTGCTATCTATCTATCCTATCTATCTAATCATCATCTCTGCTATCTATCTATCTCTCTTATTCTCTGCTATTATTACTATCATCTATCTAAGCTCTCTATTTCTATCTATCGATCTATCTAATCTCTGCTATCACATCTATCTTGCCTATCCTATCTTACTAGTCTCCTTGCTATTCTACCTATTTTATACCTTGTAATCTCTGCTCTATTACCTAGTCTCTACTTCATGTTCTTTTACTCTGCCGACATCTTCTATCTCTCATCGAACACACCTCACTCTACTTATCTCTTATCTATCTCTGCTATCTATGTCTCTGATCTATCCCTCATCACTATCGATCTTCTATCTTCCGCTAATCTATTCTATCTCTGCTATCATCCATGTATCTATTGCCACTTCTATCTACTCTCTCTCTATATCATCTATCCATCTATCTATACATTATCTCTGCTCTACTAATTCTTCTATTTCTCTTGCTATCTATCTAACATCTATCTCTGCTATCTAGCTAACTCTCTCTCATATCCTCTGTATTCGCCTATTATCTACTCTGCCTACGTTCTATCTGTATTTCTTGTATTTCTTCTATGTCCATATCTATTCTTTCATTAGCATCATCTATCCTATCTATCTATATCCATATCACCTAATCGCTAACTACCTCCTTCCTCTCTATCTACCTCGACCACTGCCTGCTTTGTCTATCCTATCCCCACCTCCATCCTCTGCTCATCTCCCTAGTTCATGCTTAGTTCTTAGCTGATGACTATCTCCCGAGTCTAATTATGATATGCGAGCTAGTCTGATTGGGAGCTCTGCCTATTCATATCTCTGATATGGGAGTCGTCTGCTATCTACTGCAGTATATCGACTATATATAGTGTGATCACTATCTATGGCGAGTTTGTGACTGGTGGTTTATGATCTGAAGAGAGGGGAGATAGAGGTAGTATTCTAGGTCTGTTAGGGTATCTATTATCGTGAGTCTAGTCTTCTATCTTCATATTCTGCTCATATCTAATCTGCTATCTCTGATATCTTTCTCTATTTTTCTGATTCTTTCTCTTTTTTCTTCCTTATTCTCTCTTCTATTCTTCTCCTCTTCTGTCTCCTCTTCTCTACTTTTGCCTCTATCTTTCTATCTGTCTCTTCCTTCTTTCCTATCTTCTCTACTATCTTACTCTATCTGTGATCTCTTTCTATTCCTCTACTCTTCTCCTTCTCTATCTTCTATCTCTCTATCTATCTCTTCTCTATATATCTACATCTGGGAATCAGACGATGTATAATGATTATATTTCATCTGCATGTCATCGATCAGTATCGAAAGCCTGTGCGAAGAGGTGGAGATGTTCGTACTGACTATCGATCAGATCGATCGGTCTGTTTCTAGATGGATAAGAACTGGGCAAAGATAAGTGGAGAGAGAGGACTGGGTCAGTCTCGATGCGTAATATTCTGATCGTCATAGACTGGGCATCTCTCTATGGCCTGCTACGATCAGTTTCTATCCATGCCTCTCGACATTTCGCGACTACGAAGAATATAGCTACTTCTGTGATACTCGTGATCATCGTAGTGCAGTCATGTGCTGCATAGTAATCATTACTTCTATCGTACTGTCGGCTCGTCGGTGAGCTGTCATATCGTATATCGCTGGGAGTAATATAATCTAGCTCAGATATCTTCATACATAACTTTATCTGCTGCCAATTAAACATACTATCGAATAGATCACATAACTAATCTACTACTTGTCTGATGCTAGATTATGGTAACATCATATGCGTATATGTTAGGATCTATGCTCGTGTTATTTCTATTAGCTGATGAGTTAGCTTCTACTAGTCGGATTCTCACAGAATGCTCGGGATGGAGAAGGTAAGTGGCTATGGGTGAGGCGTCTCTCGCTGTGTATGGGCTAGTCGTACGAGGCGGGTACCTGCCACTATTATACTATCTATCTGCTGTTCGTGGATCTTCATCTATCTTATCTAAAGAGTATCGTACATAGTCGTAACTAAAGTCTATGTATTTTGATACGTACCAAGGTCGTATCGTATACATTCTAACTACTACACTTGCTGTGAATACTATAGTGCTCTTCTCTATCTAGATCATCCAGTCATACTCAGGCGGGTACGGCTAGTTGGTGGTCGTATACTATCAACTAGACGACTACCTATTATGATCGATTGACTCGCTGGAACTCAAGCCGAATATCTTGAATTTTCTTATATCATTTATCTATCACTCGCATCGCCACTCATATATTATTCATAGACTGTCATTAGATCGGACTATATCACCAACCTTGCATTGTGGAATCCGACCTCCTTGGCGTATCACGTACACTATGGTGTAGAGGGTGCTGTTATCTCGCACCCACACCTTGTACAGGGCAGCCAGTGCGGACGCTGCGAGGTAGAGAGGTTCAACTCCAGAAAACAATGGAAGCGGGACGCGGGAAAGCGAGCCCCGGTAATTTACAAAAGAACATTCAGCCTAATGTAACGACCCTGATGCAGGACTGAGGGTCACAAGCACTGGAAACACAAGTTGGAATAACTATTGACAAAAAAGCTACTAGTACGCGCGCGGAAGAGAGGAACACCACACACTGAAATGAAGGAAGCGGATCGCTCGGCAATATGCGCAGCCCGCTAAAAAATGCCTACATGCGAATATCCGCCAGCGCTGAGTCTAGAACCACGCCCGGTGGAGCAAGACAGAGCCGCCGGTGGATCATAGGCTGTAGGGGGGGGGGGACGCAAAACATAAGTCATAGAACTAGCGATCTTCACTTAACGATCCACCAGGCTTAACAAAAAATGCACAGAATAAACAACATAGGCCGAGAATATGAAGCGTGTTTACTGATACCGGATCATCCGCCTGAACTTTTAAGTTGCGTCTGGTTAGGAAGCGCGCCTTGACCTAACACTAACAAACCAAGAGACTAAGCACCATAAAAGGAAGCCATATGAAACACAAATATCTTTCAACAATATAACACAACAGTATCTTTAGTCAAAAGAGGAACGAAATATTTAAAAAAATATCCAGCAAAATCTATGTTTGGAAGAAGCAAAAATCTGTACCAACATAATGTGAATGCACACCATTACCATGACTTATTTAGGCAAAAGTCACAACAAAAGTCATTTAGTTATTTTTTTTGGTCAACAAAAAACTGTATCAACAAATGCCGTACTTGGAGACAACAAAAGCCTGCATATTATCTGAGCACGCGTGAGCTCTCGAAGTAAGTTTAGTTAGGCAGAGGGCACGGTTGGAAGTAGTAGGTAGGTGAGCCAGCCAAAAATAGGATAGGAGGAATTCAGCCCCAAAGTAACAGTAAAGGTATAAAAAAAGAAAAAGGCCCATCAATCACATGTAGGTAGTAGACCAGCAGGAACCAATGTAGGTTGGTAAAAGAGCACAGCCCCCAGAGTATGAGTACCGGCCCAAGAGGGCCCCAGCAATAGAGCAGAACACAGTAGGTAGCCAGCCCCAAAATAGGTAAAGGGCAGGCCCCCATGGAAATAGAGTGAAGCCCCAGACTAAACTCAGAAATGTAGGGTCAAGGTGCCCCCTGAAAATGCATCTCACAATCCACAATAAGTTCGCTTACAGTATGTCCCCCCCCCCTACCTCCCAAAACCTGTTCAGCGGCGCATACATTACTTACTTACTTTTGTGATCGTGCAATTATCAAGAAGAGATGTCAGTGTCTGGACTTCCGCACCAATAATCAGAATCAGGATGTCACTGATTGCGTCCCAGTCCACAGCTGTTCTGGCTGCAAAGGTGGCATGGTGAGGACTTCCGGCCAAATGTTATCGCTGGCTAATCTGTCAGCAGGTGTGGAATCAAGGAATGGGCCCTACAGACAAGAATGGACCCCCCCGCACACACACACACTCTCACTACATCACACACACACTCTCACCCACACACACACACCACACACACACATCTCACATCTCACCACACACCGACTCTCACACACACACTTCACACACACACACTCATCATACACACATCTCACAACACACACTGCTACACACACACCACACACTCTTCAACGTACAACACTTACACACAAACTGTCTGTGGGTGTATGTCTCCGGTCATATAGAGGGGTGCTGTGTGGTGGTATGCTATAGGGGGGTATAGCCGAGGAGTAGTTGCAGTGGTTTGGGTCGTAAAGGGATAAATAGGGTTGCTGTGTGTTACGTAAGCGGTGTATAGAGATGGGATGCTGCTGGGTGTACGTAAAGGGGGATAGAGAGGGGGTGTGCAAATGTGGGGATCGAGGTACTTGTACGTGAAAGGGGATAGAGAGGGTGCGTCTTGTGTGGTGTAATGTAAAGGGGGATAGAGAGGATTGTGTGCGGGTATACGGTAAAGGGGGATAGAGAGGGTGTCTGTGGGTGTACGTAAGGGGGATAGGAGGGTGGGGTGATGTAGCGGATAGGAGGCCTGTGGTGTTGTAAAGGGGTGATAGCGAGGGTTACAGAGGGCCATTTCAACCTACATAAAAACACAGACCACTGAACATTCCAACCACGTAGCCATGACACACATTCACACAGCCACTGACACCAACCACAGCCACTTACACCACACACAACAGCCACGAAGACACAACACGACTTACTCCAAGACACAACAGCCACATGTCACACACACACACACAGCGTGACAGATGAAGCATGCATCTTCAGCACATCTGCCAGTTCGCTGCTGACACGCACACAGTATTCCTGACAACATCAAACACAATCAACTTTCCAGAGCATCTCTCTCTCCCCCTCCTCTCGCCTCCCCAACGCGGCTCCCACTCCCACCCCCGGTCCCGTACCCCCTGGACATTAAGAACTGCTGCTGGCCTGCTGCTGTATGCCTTTGGTACCTCCACCAAGCATTGGGCGCGTAAGGGACGGACGTAGAAGCGACGTCACTTGCGCAAGCTGGAAGTCGCAGCCACCATGGCCAAGTGGTGAAGGGCGGCAAAAAACATAATTTTAAAAAATAACCAGTGCTGATTGTTCCGAATTACTGGGTTGAGGCAACGTGGTCTACGAAAAGGCATGCGTGCTGTGGTGCAGAACGATATCACATGGCGCTGCTCAATTCCGCGGCTGTTCGGCTATTACACGGTTATTATGTGCCAGGTTTGAGGCGATGAGGTTCGGGGAAGGGTGGGAAATGCCCCGCCCTATTAGTTATGTTTTTGGGGGGGGGTGTGCCCAGGGTGCCCGACGACCTGAAGCAACTATTTTCAGGTTGGCTTGCATGAGTTAGGAGCGCGGCTGCCTGCTTAGTTCAGTTTGCCTCGTGAGGAGGGAATAATCCTTGACTCTGACTGGAGGGCTTATTACACTAGATGCTGAAACGTAGGCTGATTGTTTACAGTGTGTTGGTGCCCTGCGAGGATGACTTAAGGACTGGCGGTACCACAAGCGGGGGGACCATTGCACCGACAGAGCATTTGCATATGAGCCAAGCCGCTTGGGCTGGGACAAATGTCTGTCAGTATGGCAAAATAGTGACCCACGCCGACCAGTTAGCGCACGGGACCAATCGGCGGTCCCGTAGCCGGGAACCACATGATCAGCCATGAATAACCAATATGTCCGATCGGCCCGTTTATTTCCCCAACTGACGCCGATACACGGAATATGGTCGATTGGCAAAAAACCTGCCGTTGCACCCACGCCTTTCCATGCGATAAGCTGAACATGAAGGGCTGAATAAAAGTGGTTAGTGATTGGCTTATATGCCCACAGAGAAAGTTATGATATTAATGCCATACAGAGACTGGTAAGGTTTGGTCGGCAACATAAGTGTCCCAAAAGACCACATAGCGTAAGTAAGTAGCCTCCCATTGTAATAGTGTGCTCTAACACAGACTGCGTAATATAAGTTTCACTCAAACGCGGAATGCTCTAATAAGGGCACCAAACAATAATGGTTTATAGAAGTGTCCAAAACACCGCCTGATAGTGTTCTAAGAATGCCCCCTGGCCCCACAGATTGGCAATATACGTACTCCCCAACAAAACAGAATGAAAATATAAGCCCACCCCCAAACAGAATGTGGTAATAACCATAGAGCGCCCAATACACAAAACAGACCAAAGCCACCCTAACACGACAAAATAGAGCACCACGCACCCACCTTTCAAGTCAACACTCCAAAACACTTTGACACATAAATCTCACTCTCGTAGCAATTTGAACTATTCTGAAGATGGAAGAAAATGCATATGACTCCACCAGGGACAATTTACAGAGGAACGGGTTTTGCTCGAGGACGCATCGGACTATTTCTGACCTTAACGTAGTGCTAATGATAATGATCAAGTAGCCACAACGTTTAGTTGGCGCTTTGCAGTGGTATGCGCAGAGAACGAAGAGGCACTTGTTGCAGCCATCGCAAAACAATTACTAGAGCTGCTGGCTGATGACACGCCAAGTATTTGATGCAGTAAAAGCTGGCGGTTCTTAGGTAAACTACTTGTGTTGTGGCGTTTGAATGGTGAATTTCACTCAGCAAGCTGCCGCAAGTTTCTGGTAAATCGATACAGGAGATTTCCCAGAGAGATTGCGACTCTCGATGAATCTCCTGCCACCAGTTTCCAACCTTCAAGTGCTTGCTTCCTACATTCTGACTTCTCAACAAGAGTCCATTCGGAGAGGAACACAAGCCACGCATCTGCCGATCCACAGGCGTGAGTTAAGTTCAAAAAAAAAATGTTTGTTTATAAATTTCTTGTGAACAATGAACCACTTACCAATTTGACTTAATTACAGGGAGCCGCTTGCCATATGATTGGTTACTACAAATGAACAGAGAGGACACATTTTTACCCACGTATGAAATACATCTAAATATATATGAACTAAATATCTATATATTAACTATATACATCAAATATATTTAGCTTTTTATGGACTGCCAGCAAACACTGTTTATCTGGAATATAGATTAGAAAATGCAAATGCCTCTAAAAAAAAAAAAAGCAAACAAGATGGCATTTCTTTATGTCATATATATGAATTATGCCAAATTGACGGTTTCCAATCACCACAGCCTTTTGTTGCATACCTCTGACAGTTACCAGAATTTAATCCAAATCTGACGGAAGCCAATTCTGATATACGCCTGCTGCCCAGTATTTCAAGTATGAGATTGTCTGACACGCAGGAGAATACGCAGGACAAAGTACTCTGTATGATCAAATTAAAACATATGGACTTACAACTGTTTGAAGTACTTGACTGACTAGACTGCAAACTTAGGACTTTTTTTTTTGGACACTAAGTTCCCTCCTAGAGTGCTGCCAAATACTTGAAGGATGACTAATCAAAGGAACTTTGCCAGAAGAGATAGTTTGTGAGACGGTTTTGCGCTAGCTTTGCTGGAAAAAACAAGCAGCTCCAGTGTGAAGACTGCATACTAGGCAGAATAACAAGTTCTCTTGATTTTAAAGTCTGCAGCTAACTCTTCAGACTTCATACTAAGTATTGACCCAGGAGCCATGACAACTTTGATGTGGGTTTCTTCAGTTGTCCAGCCTCCTTGTAGACAGCTGCAGCACAACCCTTCGTTTCGCTGAAGTAAGTACGGAAGATTGTATTTGTGTGTATTATAATTCTATATGGCCAATGATTCCCAGAATGATTTAGTTTGAAGCTGATGTAAGAACACATTGTACAAAATTATGTTCTAAGATGGCATATTGCTGGAATGTGAGTTTTTGTATGTCATACTACAGTGCTTTATGAACATTAATCTTGGGAGGAGAGTTAGTTTTTAGTCCCCAGTGCATCGGATGAATAAAAGGACTCCAGATAGTAGGGTGTGGTTTTTTAGGAAGTAAAGAGCAGTATGCAGGAATCGGTAAGGCCCTGATTTATTAAACTGGTTAAAGCAGGTCCTGTAATTCTGTGAGCTGTTATTCTGGAAAAGCAGATGCCACACAATAAGATCCTCCCCTGAATGAAAGGACTGTGCGAATAAAAGCGCAAAGAACACATTTATACAAGCCACAGACAAATAGCAACTGGGACTTTGATTTCAGATTAACTTGTGTAATATAATTGTAATCCATCAGTCTCTTAAAGTACTGTAGGGGTCCTTGGTGTGTGTAGAGCTTCCAGCATTGCCCTCTGTCAAAATGACAACACTGGCACCCACTTCCTGCAGTTTTTTTTTCCGATTCTCTAAGAAGCAATGTGAGCCTCTGTTTTGCACTTCAGGGATTATATTCTAGCTACATTAATGGGAAACTAGCGAATCTACCATCTTTATTCTTCATTAATCAATTCCTTTTCATCACGGAACAAACAATTCCAGTATGTGGGTATAAGTTAAAGTATTGTAATCGCATTGAGCATATAATTTAACCAAGCTAGGCCTCACTTGTGCAAACGAAGACCAATAGCTGAATTGTTTTCGTCGCGGCATTGCATGCTCTCTGGATGGAAGCACATCGTAATGCCACGCAATGAAGCACGAAAACCCGTTTGATTCCCTTTCAATTTTAACCAATCCACGAATAACAGCTCAGTTGGCTAGCTTACATTTAAATGGCGCTTTTGGGAAGCTGAATTGTATGTCACATGCGGAGATTCCATAATGCATGTTATGTACACTTTAACATCTTGTTGCAATAGCTTAACATTCATAGTAAGTGAAAAATTTTCACATTCTCCTGTCTTTCTTTCCAAGTGCATATATATCCTCTATGATCAGCAAACGAAACAGGTGACAGATGTAGTTTTTAATGCCTAGAAGATCACTCTAACATGTTACCTTTGAAAAGAATTTTACTTTTATTCGTAATATTACACCTATGGAAAATGCAGCATCAGGGAGTCACATTATAAAACATAGTGTAATATCGCACGGTCATCCGTTCATGCAGAATAACTACAGTAAAGCTGTGACTCAATCCTTTCAGGAAGCAGCTAATACTGTTGCCATTTTTAAACCCATGTTTAGACAGCTCGGCTTGAAAGTTTTCTGTCTTAACAGTTTGGGCGACTTAATTCCCCCTTAGATCTTCATCGCGCCTTCTGGAGCTTCAAGAAATGTGGAGTTGCGCCACGTGAACCACCTTACTGTGAGCTCAATAAGTGCACGGAGCATAGCAACGATTTGGGCTCAAGCAGCGAGAGTGTCACGGAAACTCACAGCATTACTCGATGCTCAAGCAGAGAAGGGCACGAACTAAGGCAATTACTATGGTTGGAGGCTCAAGCAGGAGTGATGAAACGGAATACTTACTCAGCAAGGAAGTTACAACTCCAAGCTATTTGGCTCAAGGGATGAAAGGTCCAGGCATGTTGGAGGTTCAAGCAGCGAGAAAGCAGAGGAAATCTCACAGAGGGCGCCGCTTAACATTCAGCAAACCAGTTGTAAGCAGAGATACATCTGCAACTTTCAAGCACAAAGTAGTCTCTGAGGAAATAGAAAAAAAACAAAAGTAACGCGCTGTAGATATTACCAAAGGATCGAGCCCACCGAGGCGGCTATTGGCAACCTGAGTTGCACAGCATATGATGTTATATTGCCTAGCGCGCTCGGATACATAGTACCTGCGCTGTTCTTTCTCGGCTATTAGCTGAACGTTAAAGTTGCGCAATAAAATGCGCCATGTTCGGCACTTAACCATGCTTGCGGCGCTGCTGCTGTTAAACTTTCGCCGTTTAGCCACCAGCCGCCGAGGCAGGAAGGATGTGTTAAGTCACACAATATACACAAGGTAGCGGTGACTAAACTCCAAATTCCACGGAGCGTATGGGCCCACCTGTAAACTTGTCTACCGCTCTCTCCTCTTCTCTCCTCTTTGTCTGGTTCACCAGCTTGAAACCAATACCCTGTTACAATCTGGGTTACTCCGTACATGTTGCAGAAGACATAAAGCCACACACGATTCACGCATGCAGCTTAGGCTTTTATTCTATAGGTGTCATAAAGAAAGTAAAAAGGCTATCGCTACAGATCAGCTGTGAGTAGTACTTTGCAGCAGCATTTTAAAAGCTAAATCCTACCTTGGTCTTTAGTTACGGTACATGCCATACCTCCAGTAGGCCTGGCAAGCAGGGCTTGATTTACATCTTCAGGAGCCTGTAGGCCCCAAAGGAGCTGGGCAGCCATTAGCCCCACCCCATAACACAACACACTACCATTTCTTATTTTGGGGAAGGAAACTAGACTATAAAGGGGTTTCGATTGGTGGAGGAGATTTACAGCCGCTCCCCTCCAACCTCAGCATCCCCTAGGCACATGCTTGGCCTGTGCCTAATGGTAAATCGTGGCCCTGGCTGCAGTAGGCTCTTCCACAAATGAGGGTTAAATTTAGGAGGCTAAACCTTAGACTACATATTCTCATATGTACTGTCCCATTTCACACATGTTTGTCTCAACAGATTTTTGGTTTAGAACCATTTTGTATCCCTGTACAGCTTTCTACTGTATGTACCAACAGGTTCTCCAAAAGGGTGTACTCTGACTTCAACGTTATATTTGTGCAAATATGACCAATCTTCTGATATATCATTGGGACTAGTAATGTATCCAAACAGCAAGAGACCTGAATTAATGGTCATGCATTCTAACTTCAAGAAAAGTGAAGTCCCTATTTTTGGAACAGAGTTCTTCTTTAATTTTTAGATTGTCCAGAATCTTTTGCCCCATTACCAAATGTACCACACCAGTTTAATGGGCCTCCAGGAAATCCACCCCACCTATTCTCATTAATTGAATGTTTCTACTTGGTTATATGGGGATTAAATAAATCCCAGTAGTATGAAACGGAGGGAAAAACACAACATTTAATGTAGTCATGTGCTAATCTTTCTACTGGAATTTAACGCAATGGCTTTCTCTGGCACAAAACCATGCAAGAGACTTTATAATGTGTTGTTGGTATGTGTTTTCCAACAGGTATAAAGTGCATAAAAAACATTTAAAGGAATTGTGATTTGTGTAGTGTGTCATTGTATGTTTTTGGGTAAGGGATTTGAAAATGAGTAGTGGCCACAAAGTTTCCTTAAGCCACCTAATGTGGTTTTGTAGGAAATAATAAACAGAAAAAGGGAAAATTAGCCCTGCACATTAATTTATAGTAAGTTAACCTTCTGGCACAAAATTGAGTACCAATTTAAAGATTCTCCATAAATGCAGTGTTTAGTGAACCTGGTAATACTTTGCCAATCTTTCAATAACTGTACAACATGGCACTACTATATACTAACAAGTCTGAGCCTTGATAAACACAATTTGTAAATGGATAAGAAACTGTTTTTCCTGAGGAATGAACCACACGGTTCCCGAAACACGTCACAATAAAAGTTTGATTCACTTAAGACTGGTGTGCCCATCTACGTTTATTACTTAGATAAAGAAAACATGGTTGTTTGTGTAAGAATAGGTTAGATATGCGAGCTTTATCTAGTGGACTAAAATTGCTGAAAAGGAGGGCCAAAGGTGTCTGCACTGGCCGGCCACTCCTATTTAATTTGTTTATAATGATTTATGAAGAAAGGGAAAGGTCGGAAATGTTTCTTGAAGAGAATGGTTAAAGCTGTTTCATTAAATATTCTTTAAAAATGGCTGGATCGGGTTTCTAAACCCTCAAAAAGTAGTACAATTATGGTATGTTATTTATTTGACACATTTAACACATACGTATCAGGAATGTCTATTAAATTGTGTGGGGAACTGGGTACCGGGAACCCGCCTTTTATTGATCCCCAAAGCAAAAGTATTTTTAACTCAGGAGTGACTCCTTTACTACTCTTGTTATGCAGTATGAAAGAGTAAATGAAGGGTGTGTTAGGTTTAAAGGACCCCTAATACACATTTCAAATTCTGTTTCTAACTTGTACCTCAAAGCTGTTTTATTAGTAAATACGATTTTACATCATAATGCCAGTGGGACAGACTATGATACAAAGAAATAAAGTCTAACCTAGACAAGGAACGCACATGGGTTACAGTAATCTAATCAGTAAATCCTCATGAATATTAATAGGCCTCATCACGACGGACCCGGTTTTATGACTCGCTTCACGCTGAATCATCAGCGAGGTCGTATTTTGACAGATCCACGTGAACTAATTAAGAACCCATCTGTGGTCCTCCTGGGATATTTTGTAAACAGCAATGGATCGGGTGGTCCTCTTTTATACCAAGTGTTTTAAAACACCTATTTCTTAAAGGAAAAGAAAATCTATATTGCTGTCTACCATATATTGAACTTTTTTGCAATACATGCTGTATTTTAAGGATCCATGTACATGAGAAATCTATCACAAAAAACATGTTTTAGTCAGGTCGCTCTCAAGCTGCCAAACTGTTTTAATCTATAATGACTTAAATATTAAACTGAAATCAACCTCTTAATATTTAAATAGACCTGATGTAAAATCTATCAGCTGTGAACATGGCAATGAGGCCACAATAGAGTATGGTCTATACTTCCAAATATGAGTAGTAATGCCTGTATGTGTGTGTTGATGTGTGTGTGTGGGGGGGGGGGGTCGTAGCATGTTGGACCACTGTTATAGCTGCACAACACCAAACTTTGTATATGTACTTGGGTACTCTCGTATTCATGGACATTAAAACAACCATTACTAAGGGCCTGACCACGGTACCACAGGACTGGTACATGCCAATTCTCTCAAGTGACAGTAAAATGCAAGTGCCCACACAGACCCGTCATATGTATATATAGTGCTCACAAGTGACTGTACATATAAGTTTTTATCTACTGGGCAGAGATGTGATGCAGGCAGAGGCACCTGCCCACGCCCCCCAATCAGAAAGTCTTAATTTGCCTGAAACACTGGTTTTAGAACAAACATAAATTGGGTTGTAATACTGAAACGTTTCATCCAGCTATTGTTTCTAATTTTTTCGATTCCCTCATGCCAGAAATGTTGCCTCTAACCTAAAGTAGCATGGTTTCTGAGCGAATGCTCCATAATAAAGGTCAATAACTGTGCTTGGTTTATGAGGCAGTGAGAGGAATGTGGCTCTCTGGCATGGCACAAGGATTTGTGGTATACTGCATTTTCTAAGCTGTGTTGATACGGCTATGGTGCGCACCTTTGCACATAGATATTTTTTTTGAAGATTGGCTTTGGCTAATTATGGACTAAAGTCAGAGGGGGGGGTGTTTTATCTGTATATTAATGCTTTTGGAGGTGGTGAATTGGTCAGCAGGGTCAGCTGTTTTGTAGACGACACAAAAGAAACCTCATCAAAAAACATTAAAGCTACTGATGGTGGTTTGCCATCATTTGCAGCTTGTTCAGACACACAAGAGGCCCACAAGCACAAGGACCAGGCCAGAACACGCCCCCCAGATATCCCCACGGCGCAAGCAGCCCACCCCCCCAGCCCCCCCCCTACCGCAGACCAAGTAATCTTTCTATTTTCTCCTCCTACTTACTTCCTCCTGTTTATATACCAGTCCTACACTTTCACCTTTCATTTCCACATATCTTAACCTTTAATTTTCCTCCTTGCTCCCGCGCCCAGCCTACCCGAAGCAAGTGAAAAAGAAAGAGAAGCACATAAAGCAGGCCAACGGCCCCCTCTCCCTCCCTGTCAGCCAGCACCATGAACAGATCTTGATAGTCGGACATTATTGCTGCCTAAGTGGCAGCCATGAGATCAATGCTGAAACTGTAAATGTCAAGGTGATGGCATTTTTGCAATTAAAAATCCTTGTGCTCCGTGGGTAGTGAGTCTCTTTGGAAAAGGATCTTGGAGTTTTGGTGGATGGATAACAGTCTAAAAGTACATAGCGTGCGCAGGTTTCATCTCCTCTCTCAAAGAAACCAATGATTTAGCCATTAATAATGCTTAATTCTAACAGACCACTATTTACCTGTTCCTACACATAACCAGTTCTAGTAGAGGAGCAATCACAGCAACAGCAAGCAGATATAGAGAGGACATTGGTTGCAAGTGCCCCTATGGTGTACGCAAGTGTCTGTAACCTCTGGTTTAATAAAAAAGAATATACGGTTGTCAGGAAAGTGTGTAGTGACTTGGCAAGAATGGGTTAACTATTGGTATTAGTTCTTGCAAAGGACCAATAAAAATATCATTCCACCCTGGAACAGTCCTATTGTTTATATTACGATTAGTGAAGCATGGAACCAGATCTCCTTTTCCAGACAATGTGGGGCCGAACCGTGTATCTGGAATTCTCTTCAGCTAGGGGTCTGGTGGGTATTTCGGTATTGGAATATGTAAGACAGAAACCAATATTATATATATATTTGTTAATTGAAAGAAAGGCCCCTCAAAATGATACCCAAAATGGAGCCCTTATTCCCTTGCCAAGGCGATACAATACAGAGATCAACTGTTAAGGGTAGCACATGAGATACCACTAGCTGGCCATTTAGGGATACACAAGACTAAAGGCCGTTTAAGTCACAGGTTCTATTGGCCTAATATGGGTACTGACATTGCTAATTATTGCCGAGCATGTATCACTTGCCAGCGTGTAGGTAAATCTGAGGATGTCAGCAAAGCTCCACTCATTCCCATTCCTACTATTGATGAGCCATTTCAGAGGGTAGCTGTGGATATCATCGGGCCTTTAGCCATACCCAGTAGTTCGGGAAAAAGGTTCATCCTGACTGTGGTAGACTATGCCACCCGATATCCAGAAGCTATACCGTTATCTTCTATACAGGCAGACAAGGTTGCAGATGCCCTGCTGAACATATTCTCATGGGTGGGTTTCCCACTGGAAATGCTCACAGACCATGGTACCCAATTCATGTAAAATTTAATGCAGAGCTTGTGTAAGAAGGTGCAAGTGGAACATCTGGTTAGCAGCCCATATCATCCTCAAACTATTGGTTTATGTGAACGCTTTAATGGCACGTTAAACCAAATGCTAAAAATGTTCATGCATTCCCAAGGAAGAGATTGGGAACGTTATCTTCCCTATTTACTGTTTGCATACAGAGAGGTACCCCAGGCGTCCACTGTATTCTCCCCTTTTGAACTACTATATGGGAGGAGGGTACGTGGACCTTTGGATCTAATCAGAGAGGCCTGGGAGGGGAAGAATGTGGGTAAGGAAGTTTCTGTGGTTGACTATGTAACTAACTTCCAGGAAAAACTACAAACTCTCATGGGTTTAGCACAAGAACATCTAAAACAGGCCCAGGTAATGCAAAAGCAGTGGTATGACCGTACTGCCCGAGAACGGGTTTACGAAGTAGGTCAGAAAGTGTGGGTTTTACTCCCAATGCACCAAAACAAGCTACAGGCTGCTTGGGAGGGACTTTACCATATTGTAAAGCGACTGAACGATGTAAACTGTGTGGTGGCTATGGGAGACCAGGGCCAGAGACAAAAGGTATTCCATGTTAATATGATGAAGGCCCATCATGAACGAGCCGCTTACGCTATGCCCATTTGCAGTCTGCCTAATGAGGGGGAGACTGACCCTCTGGTTGATTTATTCACATGCACAAAGGAAGCAGGGTCCTTTGCAGACACACAAATCAACCCCCAATTGTAGTGAAGGCAGAAAGCAGAACTGGTGGAAGTGCTTAAGCCATATCAGCCAACCTTTACAGCAAAACCGGGGAGGACCCACCTGGCAGTCCATAACGTTAATACTAGGGACCATCCTCCTATTAGACAGTCAGCATACAGAGTGTCCTTGGAGGTACAGGCTGATATTAAAAGAGAAATTGAGGAAATGTTAGAACTGGGTGTAATTAAAATTTATCTGAGTAGGAAGCTATTGCCCAGAGAAGTAGCTTATGCCACTATAGAAAAAGAGTGTTTAGCCATTGTATGGGTATTGCAAAAGTTACAACCCTATCTCTATGGTCATAACTTTACAGTGATAACTGACCACAATCCACTGAGCTGGTTAAACAGGGTGTCTGGAGATAACGGAAAACTTCTAACTTCAGCAGTATGATTTTACAATACAGCACAAGAAAGGGAGTGAACACGGGAATGCAGATGGCCTTTCCCGCCAATCGGAGCCGCCTGAGAGTGGACGCAGTAGAAGTGACCTGTGAGTCACATCCCGTGCGCCAATTTTAAAGGGGGAGGTGTCAGGATAGTGTGTAGTGACTTGGCAAGAATGGGTTAACTATTGGTATTAGTTCTTGCAAAGGACCAATAAAAATACCATTCCAACCTGGAACAGTCCTATTGTTTATATTACGATTAGAAAAGCATGGAACCAGATCTCCTTTTCCAGACAATGTGCGGCCGAACCATGTATCTGGAATTCTGGACAACCAAACCCGGAAAAAACATGTATTTCGGTATTGGAATATGTAAGACAGAAACCAATATTATATTTGTTAATGGAAAAGAAGGCCCCTCAAAATGATACCCAACATGGAGCCCTTATTCCCTTGCCAAGGCGAGTTATTAATATGTTGGGAAATATGGATAACACACAGGTCATGTTTGGTATTGTAGGAATTGATTTAAAGTGGTGGCAGCGAGTACCGATTGGTCAGATCACGTGCCCAGCGAACTGGCGTTCGTGACAACGGTATATAGTGTTTAACTTCTGTAGGAGTCTTTTATGTGCATGTTGTCTAGGACACCTACTGGTCATTGGCCTTAAAGCAAGTGATTTGTGACAACAAAAACAATAAAAAAAATTTTTTAAACATTAATGGGCCAATGCAAAACCAACACTAATCGATAAATTCATGCTGTCTGGGCTATTTACAAAATGTTTTGGAAATAGAGAAGCATAACCCTTTTAAAATAGGAGAATTTAAGTTTTACCTTGAATGGAGATGTCTTGCCTGACAAGAAGATTTACTGCATCACAGGATTGCGGTCAGGTTACACGTTCCGGTCATGCAAGTGTACTTACTACAAATCACATGTCCTATTGATAACAGCGGGTACGAAACAGCTAACACAAGTATTAGCATGCGGGAGACAAAGCACTAGCGGGCAGATGAACAGACAAAACGCACAGTCCAGAAAAGAGGGCCGCGGAGAACAGAAGGGAAAGGGTGTTCTGCAAGCACTCAAACGAAATCGCGGGAATCAGGGCATAGAGAGAAGTATAATACAACACAATACAATCTGCCGTACTTACTGTCAGGCGAAACGAGGGGTGTGCTGCAGCACTGCTACAAGGAGGCTGAACAATGAAGAAACCACAACAAAGTTGATCAATCTCCTGGGTGCATACTTAGATGAAGTCTGAAGAGTTAGCCGCAGACTTTAAGCAAGAACTTTTATTCTGCTATAGTGCGCTCACACTGGAGCTGCGTTTTCAAAGTAGACAAACCGCTCACAAACAGCCTTCTCAAAGTTCCCTTTGAATTATCGCCTGCCAAGGATGTGGGCAAGCACTCTAGGAGGGACTTAGTGCCAAAAGCCTGAAGTTTGGCAGTCTAGTCAGTCAAGTATAGGAAACAGTTGTAAGTCCAGATGTTTTTACTTGACGAATATACAGAGTACTTTGTTCATGCGTATTCCCTTGTCCCTCTTTTCAGACAATCTCATACTTGAAATAACCTGCACCAGCGTATATCGAATTTGCTTCAGCAATTGGATTACAATTCTGTAACTGTCAGAGGTAATGCAACAAAAGGATGTGTGCTTGGGGAAACCGTCCACATTTGGCATAATTCATATATATGACATACAGAATGCAATCTAGTTTGCTTTTTTTTTTTAGATGCATTTTGCATTTCTAACTATATTCCGATAACATGTGGCCTGGCAGTCACTAAAAAGCTAATCGTATTTGATTGGTATATAGTTAAATAGATAGATATTTAGTTAATAGATATTAGATGTATTTCATAGTGGTTAAAAATGTCCTCCTCTGTTTTCATTTGTATTACCATCATTATGCCCAGCGCTACGCTGTCATTAAGCAAATTGGGTAGTGGTCAGTGTCAAGAAGATTTATGAACAAAAAACAAAATTTTTTTTTACCTTAAACAACCATTCGCCTGTGGACGGCAAGATCGTGCATTGTGTCCTCCGATGACTCTTGTTTAGAGTCAGAATGTAGAAGAAAGCATTTGAAGTTGGAAACTTTCAGGGAATTCATCCAGAGTCGCAAGCTCTCTGGGAAAATCTCCTGTTCGGATTTCCCCAGAACTGCGCAGCTCTGGTGAAATTCACCCGCACACAAGTATTTAACCCGCCACTTTTAAGCTGGCATCAAATCTGCGTGCATCAGCCGCGCAGCCTCTAGTACATTGGGTTTGCGATGGCTGCACAATGTGCCTATTCCCCAGTTCTCGCATAGCCCTGCAAAAGCGCCACTACGTTGGGCTAACTGATCTTAATCAGTTAGCCGACGTTAAGGGCAGAAAAATTAGCGATGCGTACCGCACCGTCCTCTGTAATTGCCGCTCGGAGTCATGTCTTTTCCATTCAGGAATATTAAAATGTTACGAAGAGTGAGATTTATATGTCAAGTGTTTTTGGAGGTTTGACTGAAGGGGTGCTGGGCCTATTTGCGTGTTAGGTGGCTTTGGTCTGTTTTGTCGTAGTGGGGCCGTCTAGGGTTATTACCAGTCTGTTTGGGGGTGGGCTTAATTTTCATTCTGTTTTGTGGGCGGCGTACGTATATTGCCAATTGTGCCAGTGGGCACTTACACTATCATTCTGTGTTTGGGACACTTATATCACCAGTATGGTTTTGGTTGCACTTATCAAACCTAGTCCGCGTGTGAGTGAACTTATATTACCAGTCTGTGATTAGACACAAATATTACAATGGAGCTACTTTACTTACCAGTCTGTTCTTTGGAAACTTAATGTTGCCACAACCTTACCAGGTCTCTGTATGGCATTAATCATAACTTTCTCTGTGGCATATAAGCCAGATCACCACCACTTTAAATTCAGACCCTTCAGTTCACCTTAGCCATGAAAGGCCTTGGGTGCAAAACGGGCAGTTTTCTGGCCAATCGACAATATTTTCGTGTATCGTCAGTTGGGGAAATAAACGGGACGAGTCGGATAAACAAGCCCCCCCCCCTTATCGGTTATTCTGGCTATATGTGGTTCCCTACGGGACGCACGATGGTCATCGCGAAACTGTAGGCCGTGGCCACATTGCCGTGACTGACAGACATTTGTCCCACATAGCTGCTTGCTCATCAGCAAATGCTCTGTCGGGGTTCAGTATGATCCCTTGTGTGGTACCCCGCCTTAAGTCAATCCTCCAGTTCACCAACCACTGTAACAATCAGCAATCTTGTTCATCATCTAGTGGTTAAATCAGCCCCAGTCAGAGCAGGATTATCACAGAGCAACTGACTAACGCAGCGCCGCTCCTACACATGAAGCAAACTTAACAGTTGCTCATGGCGGCAACCTGGTTGCACCCCCCCCAAAAAAAGAACTAATAGGCGGCATTTCCCCGAACCTACCACCAGCCTGCCAGCCTGCCTACTACCGTATCGAAGCCGCGATTCGCGAAGCGCTGGACGCACCCAGCCAGCGCCTGTAGAGCCTCAACCGAAGTTCGGAAATCGCAATCAGCAATGTTATTTTTTTAAATTGCATGGCTGGCCCGCCCTCGCCATTGGCCCAGTGGTGATGCAACTTCCGCCTCTGCGCAAGTGACGGAGCTTTCCGTCGCGTCACTTACGCCCCAATGCTTGGGGGAGGTACCAAGGATACAGCAGCAGTGCCAGCAGCAGTTCTTAATGTCCAGGACTCTCCGGGACCGTGGTGGCGGCAGCAAGAGGTAGGGGGAGGAAGAGATTTCTCTGTCATTGCTTTGTGTGTGTCAGACTAACAGTGGGACTGGCTGTCTGTGTGTGTGTGGTTGTGCAGGGCTGTGTTTTGGTGTTGTGTCAGGGCTGTGTTTGTGTGTGTAATGTGGCTGTCGTGGTTGGGTGTCAGGTGGCTGTGTGTGGGTGTGTGTGTGTCTGTGGGTGTGGTCAGTGTCTAGTGCTGTGGGTGTCAGTGGCTGTGTGTTTATGTAGGTGCAGGGCCCTTCGTACCTCTCTATCCCCCTTTACATACACACACCATCACTCCTCTATCCCCCTTACGTACACCACCAGTCACCCTCTCGTATCCCCCTTTCCGTACACCCACAGTCACCCTCGCTATCCCCCTTTACATTACAACCACAGCACCCTCTCTATCCCCCTCTTTACGTACACCACACGCACCCTCTCTATCCCCTTTACGACAACATCACAGCACCTCTCATCCCCCGTTGTACGTACACCCACAGCACCTATCTATCCCCTTTCGTACACACACAGCAACCTCTTTACCCCTTTACATACTACCAACTGCCACTCTCTCTATCCCCCTGTACATCGCAGACCTTAGTCCACACGAGACACCTTACTACGCCACATGCACATCACGATGTGTGTAGTGTGGTGTGAGTGTGTGGTGAGTGATGTGTTGAGTTGTGTGGTGAGAGTGTGTGTGTGGTGTTGAGGTGTGTGCGTGTGAGAGGTGAGTGTATGTGAGAAGTGGTGTGTGTGTGAGTGTGTGGTGGGAGAGTGTGGTGTGTGATGCGGGTCCATCTTGTCTGTAGGGCCATCCTTTGTTCACAACTGCCTGAAGTAGCCATCGATAACATTGCGACAGCCACTGACCATGCCCCTTGGCACCAGAAACAGCTGTGACATGGGACCAATCAGGTGACATCCTGATTCTGATGTTAATTGGTGCGGAGTCCAGACACTGACAGATCTCGCTGAAATTGCCACGATAGAACACAAGTAAGTAAGTATAAGTAAGTGCAGTCGCCGCTTAGGAAACAGGTTTTGGGGAGGTCGGGGGTTGGGCATACTGTAAGCGTAATTATTGTGATTTTGAGAGTGATTTTTCAGGTGGGCTGAGCCTACTATTTGTGTGCTGGGGTTCACCTACCTAATTGGGGGGCCTGCCTAAACCTATTTGGGGCTGGCTACTACTTGTGTGCTGGGGCCTACCTACACTTGGGGGCTGGGATCTACTACTTGGGGGCTGCTACATCCTACGTGTCTGCTTGGGTCTACCCTACCTACTAGTGTCAGGACCTACCTACTTATCTGGGGGCTGGGACCTACCTATCTAATTTTGTGCTGCACCTACCGACCTACTTCAGCCCTCTTGCTGAATAAAAGAGAAGACGGCACTGATATTCCGTGTTTCAAGGTATTGAAAGGTTTGTTACCCAAAAACAATACTAATGACTGTTGACTTTGCCTAAGATAACAGATGGATGAAGAAGGACCCATTATTAAACCAGTGCTCTTTCTTCCAAACATATATTTTGCTGAGATATTTTTAATATTTCTCTTTGACTAAAGATATGTTGGTATTGGTTAAAAAAAGGAATTTCATATGGCTAGGGCTAGCTTTAGTGTTTTTTAGGTTAGGTGTCAGCGCGCTCCTACCATGAAGCACACTTGAAAAGTTGCTCATGGGCGGATTGTACTGCTGTGTTTTTTGCAAACAAGAAAGGCGGCATTTCCCCCGTCGGAGACTCAGCAGCGTGGAAGTTCGGGTAAGGCAGCGCGGGACTCGACTCAGACTCAGCACGCCGTGTGTGTGTTTTTCTACACAGCTTTGGGGGGGTGTACTCCTTGCATGGCTTGGGAGTCCTCATGGTGTCTCATCCACGGTCGGTATAAAGTAGGGAAATTTTTTTTTTAAAAAATTAAGTTGCCAGTAAAGTTTTTTAGGATTGCTGACAACTCCCTTCCTGGCAGCAGGGTAGCGACTGCCGCTGGTACAAGGGGGTGGGTAGGTAGGGAAGATGAAAGATAGGACACACAGAGATAGTTAGATGTAGAAAGGTAGGGTCGGTTGATAGACAGAGATGCATAGGGGTAGGTAGGTAATAGAGTGATAGATAGCACAGAGACATAGATAGCACAGATCAATAAAGATGTCAGAGATAGATATGATAGATAGTAGCGTAGCGATATAGCGAGAGTAGATGGTAGACAGGAGAGAGAGGTGGTAAATAAATACCAGAAGCCGGAGAGAGATGGATAGATAATAAATAAATAAATCACAGGATAGATAGATATATAGATAGCCGAACTATGATGGATAGATAGATTAGATAGACGAATAGATAGCACAGATAGATCAGATATACATAGATAGATAGATAGACCGATGAGAAGAGATAGATAGATAGCAACGATAGGTGGTCGGTAGTAGAAAGATGATAGATAGATATATTAGATAGTAGTGATCTAGATAGATAGATAGATGGAAAAATAGATAGACATCAGATTATCGATAGTATAGATAGATGAGTATAGATAGATAAGCAGTGGTAGATGAGATAGATACCAGAGATAGATAGATACCAGCGATAGATAGCAGGATAGATAGCAGAGATTTCGATAGATAGTAGAGATAGATAGCATAGCAAGATAGATAGATAATAGAGATAGATAATAGCGATAATATAGATAGCAGATAGATAGATAGACAGATAGCAAGAGATAGATAGATGGACAGATAGAAGAGATAGATGCGAGATAAATAATTACGATAGAAAGATAGCGAGATAGATAAAAGAGAGATAGATAGATCGAAGAAGAGAGAAGATATAGATAGATAGCAGAGATCATGATTAGATAGATAGCAAAGATAGATAGATATAGAGATATAGATAGATCGAATCAGAGATTGATATATAGATGCAGAGATAGATAGATAGCAGAGATAGCTAGCAGAGATGATAGCAGAGATTAGATGGATAGCAGAGATAGATGATAGCAGACTAGATAGGTAGCAGAGATAGTAGTAGCAGAGATAGATAGCATAGATAGATAGATAAGAGTGATAGATAGATAGATAGATACGATAGATATAAGCAGAGTAGATAGAGTGATGATAGCAGATATAGAGTGGATAGATAGGTAGCATAGATAGATAAGTAGCGCGATAGATAGGTCGCGAGATAGATAGGTAGCAGAGATAGATAGATAGCATAGATAGATAGATAGATATAGATAGATAGGTACATAGTAGATATGTAGCAGAGGTAGAAGTAGCAGATCGATAGATAGCAGAGATAGATGAGATATAGATAGATAGATAGATAGATAAATATCAGAGATAGGTAGATAGATATATAGAATGCAAGATACATAGATTATGTCACAGATACTGAAATACATCAGAGATAAGATCGATAGATAGATAGTAGCGATAGCCGAGAGAGATAGATAGCAGAGCTAGATAGATAGCAGAGCTAGATAAATATCAGATAGATAAATACCAGAGATAGATAAATATCAGAGATAGATAGATAGATAGCAGAGATAGCATAGATAATAGATAGATAGATAATAGAGAGATAGGCGATAGATAGATAAAGCTAGATTAGATATAGCGAGATAGCTAGATAGACAGATAGAAATGCATATATAGATAGACTATAGACAGATATAAGAAGATAGAATAGAAGATGAGAAATAGATAGATATATAGCATAGATAGATAGATAGCATAGAAGTTAGATAGATAGATAGATGATAGCAGATAGCAGAGTAGATAGATAGCAGAGCTAGATAAATAATCATATTAGATAAATATCAGAGTAGATACATATCAGAGCTAGATAGATAGATAGCGAGATAGTATAGATAATAGAGATAGATAGTACATAATAGGATAGATAATAGCGATAGATAGATATAGCGATAGATATATATATAGCAGAGATAGATAGATGACAGATAGAGAGATTAGATGACAGATAGAAGAATGATAGCAAGATAAATAGATAGATAGCATGATAGATAGATGATAGCAAGATAAATAGATGCAGAAATAGATAGATAGATATATAGATAATAGATAGATAGATAGATATAAGATAGCTAGATAGATAGATTAGATAGATAACAGAGATAGATAGCAGAGATAGATAGATAGCAGAGATAGATAGATTAGATAGATAGATAGATAGATAGCAGAGATAGATAGATAGCAGAGATAGATAGATAGCAGAGATAGATAGATTAATAGATAATCAGATAGATAGATAGATAGATAGATAGATAGATGATAATATATATAGATGTATAGATAGATAGATAGCAAAATAGATAGATAGATAGATAGATAGATAGATAGCAGAGATAGATAGATAGATAGAAGATAGATATATAGATGAGTATTAGTAGATAATAGATAGATAGATAGCAGAGATAGATAGATAGTAGATATAGATAGATAGATTAGATAGATAGATAGATAGATAGATAGATAGAGGATAGATAGATAGATAATAGATTAAGATAGATATATAGAGATATAGATAGATAGATAGCAGAGAATAAATAGATAGATAGCAGAGATAAGATAATAGATATCCGTAGATAGAGAAATAGATAGATAGATCAGAGTAGATAGATAGACAGAATAGATAATAGATAGATAGATAGATAGATAGATAGATTAGATAGATAGATAGATAGATAGCAGATAGATAGATAGATAATGCAGACATAGATAGATAATAGATAAGATAGATAGTAGATAGATAGATAGATAATATCGATAGATAGATAGCATAGCAGTAGATAGATATAGCAGAGATAGCATAGCAGATAGATAGAGAGCTAGATAAATATCAAGATAGATAAATATCAGAGATAGATAAATACAGCGAGAAGATAGATAGATAGCAGAGCTAGCATAGATAATAGAGATAGATAGATAATAGAGATAGCATATAGCGATAGATAGATAATACGATAGATAGATAGATGTGTAGGTATAGCAGAGATAGATAGAAGACAGATGAAGAGATAATAGATGGACAGATAGAAGAGCATCGATCGCGAGATAAATAATAGATAGCAGAGATAGATAGAAGAGAGATAAATAATAGCAGCAAAGATAGATAGATAGATAGATGAAGATAGATCGATAGAGACAATCGAAATAGATAGCAGAGATAGCAAGATAGATTATTGATAGACTAGATAGATAGAGACTAGATAGATAGCAGGCTAGATAGATAAGCAGAGCTAGATAGATAGCAGAGAATAGCTAAAGATAGCCATAGAGTATAGAAAAGAGATAGATAAATCTCAGAGTAGACAGCAGACGCAAGATAGATAATAATAGAGATAGATAGATAATAGAGATAGATAGATAATCTGATATAGATAACTAGCGATAGATGCTAGATAGAGTGCAGAGATAGAAGAGGACAGATAGAGAGACGATAGCAGAGATAAATAATATAGATAGATAGATAATAGATAGATAGCAGAGATAGATAACACAGAGAGAGATAGATAGCCAGAGATAGATAGATTAATGATGCAGAGATGTAGATACAGCGAGATAGCCATAGAGAGATTAGATAGAAGCAATATTAGATAGATAGCAGAGATAGCGAGGTAGATAGATAGATAGCTAGAGTAGAGATGATAATGATTAGATAGGCGAGAATGATAGACGGATAGACTAGATAAATGAGTAATTGCAGGATAGATAGATAGATAGATAGATAGCAGAGATATGATAGATAGCAGAGAGAGATAGATAGCAGATAGATAGATTGGATAGATAGATGAAGAAGATAGCTAGCAGAAGAGCATAGATACATAATATAGATAGATAGATAGCAGAGATGATAAACTAATTTCTATATAATTATATAGAATCTTATATAAAATATATAGTTCGTAGATAATGTTAGGCCCTGCTGAAACAGTCTACTACCGTGGGTAGCAGAGGGCTTTACAAATCTTTTGGCCAACATCTTTTATTCTACAGAGTATTGTGTAGGGGCTTTCTAATGTAATGTAACCAGTTTGCACCAACATGTTTTTAGTGGTTTTCTAAAAAATAGAGAAGCGTATAAATAACATTTATCAAAAACAAAATTATGGAATTTGGCCACGCTAACCACGCCCACACTCTAAGCACGCCCACTTTCCTCACGCGGCAGCGCTCAGTTAGGGGCGGCCATTCCAAGTGTTTCAGGTGCAAAACCCTAGGACACCCTGTGCCTAAGGTCCAGTAAACAAACAAGAAAAGAAGTATATCCCAATGCACATCCTGGCCCCATATATTATAATATATATGCTATGCAAACAGTAGGAACATGGGGTTTTATTAAATTGTATGCATTAAAATTGAAAAAGCCTTCAAACCCGTCAAGGGTCAACCCCGTAGGAATGGTACCCCTAACAATTTACCTTGGGCATTTGTCTGGGATTGACACTCTCTGCTGGTTGCATTTTCTAGGAAGGTTGGTCACCTGACCTGGGCATTAGAGTAGTATTGAAGGATATCACGTTCCCCACCCCTACTGGGCCTTAACAAGGAGAGAAGAGGCGCCTATCCCAATGCTTAGTATTCAAGGCATAAGAACCTCCATTGAAGGGAATGGGTGTTGGGGGTGCTACTACCACAGGAGGAGCTTGGTCCATCTTCCTGCGAGACAGCTTACGTTCCAATATATACACAAAAAGTGGGGCTGGGAGCACCTCCTGGGCAAAATACTTTATAACAAATATGTGGAAGTGCTACTGATCTGACCAAAAACATAGAACAAGCTTTTCACTTTATGCTAAAATTGGTAACTAAACACCCACATGTTTTTTTACTGTTGGCATAGCAT
This sequence comes from Hymenochirus boettgeri, assembly GCA_019447015.1. Classification (NCBI taxonomy): domain Eukaryota; kingdom Metazoa; phylum Chordata; class Amphibia; order Anura; family Pipidae; genus Hymenochirus; species Hymenochirus boettgeri. The sequence goes on along the minus strand of CM033470.1, from coordinate 216,992,315 downwards.
AGATTATGGGCCCCGTGAATGTGCATTGAGTCATCTCTTTTCTTGTTTGTTCTAATGTTTGGTCAGTCAGTAGCACACTATTTGTTATAAAGTAATTTGCCACTGGAGTGGCCACAGCCAACCAGTTTCAACAACAGTGTTAGTCACCCCTCCAACAACCACTTCCACAACACAACCCACCTTCCAAGATACAACCGCCCTGATGAGATGATACACTCTGTCTTCCTACAAGTACTTCTATTGAAAAGCTGTTGTCGATCCAAAGTAATGGCTTGTAAGTTTCTTGTTCCCTACTTTCACAGTCTCTGTGAAATTGCATCAGACCAAGAGCAAGAGTTTATCACAATAATTACTACACTATGCCTCCTTACATGTTCAGAAGTTCAGCATTTACTTTTGGGGGGGCATTCTGCACATTCGACGCTAATGGGTTCTTATCTCACACTGATTATATGCACCATATGACCCTACTGCTAAAACACAACTTTATGGAACGTGATTACAAACATATAGTTTACTTTAGGTTTTCTGTACCAAGTTTTTCCCATATGTATGCTGTGTGCATGGAGGGGTTACAAGCATAGATATGATTTTGATTTTGCTTTTATCCAGAGTGGGATGGTACTTTAACTGTCAATTTTTGTATTGGTGACCATGTTTCTGCATTCATAAATAACGGGACGTTTTAGTGTCTGGGTCTGCTTGTTTGTTATTTGTTTTTTCTGTAACTGACTGCCTAGATTACTGCACGGGCACGGCCACCCCCGCAAGATTGGAGGCAAGGCCCACTGACACACACACCACTCCCCAAAGACCTGTGATCACTGTTTGTAACACAGCTGATCATATGTATGAAGTGAAAGATACATGCGTCAGCTATTTAAAAAGACCCAGTTCAGTGCTGGTCTTTTAAACAGCGGATCGTGGTAACTTTTACTTCAAATCAGCGTTTTAAAAAAAACAAATACACAGTGACAGGCCCTGATGTTTAAGCCACTGGACCACCACCCATAAATCTAACTTTTTAATAGCTAGTTTAGTTACAGGCTTGCACTCCATACTCGGTACTTTCCTTCAGCTGGCTCTCTATAGGAGATAAATTGTTTTCTGTTTCAGGCTGGTGGCTAGGTTTGATAATGATAAACGTGTTTGCGGTGTGGGTTGGTCTATTGTTGCACCAGCATACAAGTGGCGCATTTTGCTCAAGCCAGGGACTTGCTCTAGTTGCTGGTAATGTCACAGCTCAATGTTGTAAGCAAGATAGCACCATCCTCATACTGCTGTAAATTAAAGTGGCTCCTGGAGTATTTTAAAGGCAGGAAATGTGTCTCTTTTTAATAGATTGGAACCTAATGGTAGACTTGTTTTCTCCTTAATTGCTAACAAAATGAAAAATAGGGCATGTTAAGGTGTGGGATGTGGCATTATCAGTGCCCAAATTCCCCCTCTTTCTGTTTGCTGAGTGACATGTTTCATTCGTCTGCGCTTTACTTGTCATGGTGCTTCTCACATAGATTGTTACATTGTTATTTGAGTTGCGAGTGAAGCAACATTTTTATGTTTCAAAAAAGAATCCAGTCTTCCCTTTGGATGGCAGAACATAAAAAAAGGGGTGGTGCCGGGCACACTGGTTGATTTAGCAGCCAGAGGTGTTGACTTAATATTGGGTGGTAGTAATATTTTCCTCCCAGTCATTGTAGTATATTGATATGATCAAATATACTCTATACTGATTATAATTAATGTGATAAGTAATAGTATACTGTACCGTACATAAAATATGGTAATTACAAGATTATGTCCAACACAGGTGTTCCCTGACAAAAGGTTTGCATTGCAAGTGTGGCCACAGATGGAAAATTTTGAATAAATTAAACCCTGCAGCTGCTAAGGTGTATAATATCTGTTCATTTTTATGTTCTGCAAACATTTTTGGAGTTTACTTTTTATTTTTAAATTTAAGTTATCGGATTTCTATTAAATTTCTATTATTATCTATACTAATTTCCTTACTGCCTTTAAAACTTTCTAACACACCCCAACATTTTTTTCACTACATTACATTTACCATTAATGCTTCTTTCTTACCCGGGTCGAATCCTCCCCAAGGTGCTAGACCGCCACTTCTGCTGTATGTGTAATTCGCATGACACACGCCTCCTAGCACCGCGGAAGGGGCGGCTCATGAGCAATTGCCTCTGACTCAGCGGAACGAAGGTCTGTAAGTACGTTCATTTTTTTAAAGAAATACTTTGGCGGTCAGGGGTGGGTAGGAGTCATCTATCATATGGCAAAAGGATTTCACCATCGCTGCCAGAGAATGGATCCGGATGGTGGGAGGCGGGGGGCAAAGGTTCCCTGTGCTTCCACTGTCCTCTCAGAGGACAGGGAGGAAGCAGAAACCTTTTGGACAGGAACCACGCTCCTACTCTTCAGTTTCCTGGAATTTAAACAAACACTGCAGGAGCAGATAGTGTAAGGTAAGGATTTTTTTTTAAACTACACAGTGTGGCCAGTAGTGGTTAAATTTTAGTTTGGTGGGTTGTACATCCCATTAAAAGCTATTTGGTAAAGGAAAGTATAGTGAAACATGTATTTTAGAGAGGGTTGGGGTGGGGCTTAAGAATATGTAAAATTAATATGAGACATAACATAAACGTAAGCAATATACTTTATTCAAATAAAAGTGAAGTAAAGTGATATCAGTATTGACTACTAGGATATTAATATGCCAAGTATATGTATTATTATAACATATGTATTTGGTCAGTGCAGGATATCCAAGGGAAGATTCCTTAAATGGTTATGCAGGGCAGTGGTGACCACAGGCACACCAACATTTGAGCCACACACCCTATTTTAAAAGCCACTTCTTAGTATATCTTCATTATATGTTCCCTGCCTCTAGACTTTTTTGGCTGCATGAACAATGCCCCTCCTATTTAAACGTCTCTGTTGCCGGCTCCAGCACGCTGTTGAGAAAGTCCGTTTGGACGAAACGCGTTCGGCGTTCTCATTTCTGGTCCTTTGGTATTCCTCTACCATCCCTACTGAGCTCCTCTCCATTCATCGGGACCCCCCCGATGTTTTGTCGCTACTTATGCAGCACCTCTGACGTTAAGTAGTACTGGACTTTATGACTACTATGAAAGGTCTCTGTGCACTTGCCATACTGATGTGTAGAGGGTTAATACCGTGTTTATATATGTTTTTAGAATTTTAATTATTCTATCTCTATATATGTGTACCCCCACTTTTGTGACCCTATAGGGTTTATCAATAAGGGTTTTTACTTATAGACTGAATTCCGAGTGCGGTACTTTTCTTTCCTTTTTCTGTTTTTATATTATTTACCAGTTTAGTACCTGCACCCTGGTCCTTTGGGACTAATATTTGTGTATCCTGTGCCTCATACTAATTTTGTTTTTGTAAATGCTCCCCTTTATGTTAAAACATAAAGCCATATAACATTATGAGGCATACTGTATGAAACCACATTGTATTTCAAAATGTACACTTTTTTTTAATCTTTGTTACAGGTCAACCTTATTGTAGTAAAACAATATTGTCATCTAAACCTAATTCCTTCCTTCTCTAAAGATACGTTTTCATTTGTTTCATACCTGTCTCCAACACGCTGTCCCCCCCCCCCGATCGCGCACACATGCAATAGTAGTGGCTGACCCGTGACGCACAGTGTTATGCATGGCTGTTTAGGCTGACAATCGTACCGTGTATGGGGAGCTTTGTTAGCCGAAACCACCATTTGGTCGGGGCACTTGATGATCCAACCGTGATACATGACATGATTGTTGTCGAAACAGCTGTGCATACACATCGTGCATACGGCCCCACAATCGCACCTGTGTATGAACCTTAATTTCCAGTCTGCATGTTGCCTCCTATTGTTTTAATCCTCTTTTACATTAACCTCCCTTGCACTTTCATATGACCTCAAGGCACCAGAACTGCAGGTATTATAAGCCAGCAGAAAGGGGGGATTCTGGGCCCCTTTAAACCCCCCTAAAATCACCACTATTGAAAATTCTGAGCTTGCCCCTGCAATCAGTTTCTTCAGCAGTAAAGAATAAACAGAAAGCTCTGCCAGATCCACACATTTTGAACGTTCCACCTGGAAACTAGATTTGGTTAGTAAGTGTATTTATAACAAAAATCCAACAATAAGTAATTATATCAAAAGAAACCAATGATTTAGCCATTAATAATGCTTAATTCTAACAGACCACTATTTACCTGTTCCTACACATAACAGTTCTAGTAGAGGAGCAATCACAGCAACAGCAAGCAGATATAGAGAGGACATTGGTTGCAAGTGCCCTATGGTGTACGCAAGTGTCTGTAACCTCTGGTTTAATAAAAAAGAATATACGGTTGTCAGGAAAGTGTGTAGTGACTTGGCAAGAATGGGTAACTATTGGTATTAGTTTCTTGCAAAGGACCAATAAAAATACATTCCACCTGGAACAGTTCCTATTGTTTATATTACGATTAGTAAGCATGGAACCAGATCTCCTTTTCCAGACAATGTGGGGCCGAACCGTGTATCTGGAATTCTCTTCAGCTAGGGTCGTGGTATATTTCGGTATTGGAATATTAAGACAGAAACCAATATTATATATATATTTGTTAATTGAAAGAAAGGCCCCTCAAAATGATACCCAAATGGAGCCCTTATCCCTGTGCCAAGGCGATACAATACAAAGATCAACTGTTAAGGGTAGCACATGAGATACCACTAGCTGGCCATTAGGGATACACAAGACATAAAGGCCGTTTAAGTCACAGGTTCTATTGCCTAATATGTGGTACTGACATTGCTAATTATTGCCGAGCATGTATCACTGCCAGCGTGTAGGTAATCTGGGATGTCAGCAAAGCTCCACTCATTCCCATTCCTACTATTGATGACATTTCAGAGGGTAGCTGTGGATATCATCGGGCCTTTAGCCATACCAGTTTCGGGAAAAAGGTTCATCCTGACTGTGGTAGACTATGCCACCCGATATCCAGAAGCTATACCGTTATCTCTATACAGGCAGACAAGGTTGCAGATGCCCGGCTGAACATATTCTCATGGGTGGGTTTCCCACTGGAAATGCTCACAGACCATGGTACCCATTCATGTCAAATTTAATGCAGAGCTTGTGTAAGAGGTCGCAGTGGAACATCTGGTTAGCAGCCCATATCATCCTCAAACTATTGGTTTATGTGAACGCTTTAATGGCACGTTAAAACAATGCTAAAAATGTTCATGCATTCCCAAGGAAGAGATTGGGAACGTTATCTTCCCTATTTACTTTTGCATACAGAGAGGTACCCCAGGCGTCCACTGTATTCTCCCCTTTTGAACTACTATATGGGAGGAGGGTACATGGACCTTGGATCTAATCAGAGAGCCTGGGAGGGGAAGAATGTGGGTAAGGAGTTTCTGTGGTTGACTATGTAACTAACCTTCAGGAAAACTAACAACTCTCATGGGTTTAGCACAAGAAATCTAAAACAGGCCCAGGTATGCAAAAGCATTGGTAGACCGTACTGCCCGAGAACAGGTTTCGAAGTAGTCAGAAAGTGTGGGTTTTACTCCCAATGCACCAAAACAAGCTACAGGCTGCTTGGAGGGACTTTACCATATTGTAAAGCGACTGAACGATGTAAACTGTGTGGTGGCTATGGGAGACCAGGGCCAGAGACAAGGTTATTCCATGTTATATGATGAAGGCCCATCATGAACGAGCCGCTTACGCATCTGCCATTTGCAGTCTGCCTAATGAGGGGGAGACTACCCTCTGGTTGATTTATTCACTGCACAAAGGAAGCAGGGTCCTTTGCAGACACAACAATCAACCCCCAATTGTAGTGAAGCAGAAAGCAGAACTGGTGGAAGTGCTTAAGCCAATCAGCCAACCTTTACAGCAAAACCGGGGAGGACCCACCTGGCAGTCCATAACGTTAATACTAGGGACCATCCTCCTATTAGACAGTCAGCATACAGAGTGTCCTTGGAGTACAGGCTGATATTAAAAGAAAATTGAGGAAATGTTAGAACTGGGTGTGTAATTAAAAAATCCCATAGTACTTGGGCCTCACCTGTGGTTCTGGTGCCCAAACGAGACCAAACCACCAGGTTCTTTGTGGACTATCGGAAGCTGAATGCTGTCACTGTATTTGATGCTTATCCTATGCCTAGGATTGAAGAATTGTTAGATCAGTTAGCCAGTGCTCATGGACTTAACAGAGGATATTGGCAGATTCCTTCACGACCGCAGCACAGGAGAAATCAGCCTTTATAACACCGTTCGGGTTGTTTGAGTTTACGGTCCTCCCCTTTGGAATGTCTAATGCTCCAGCTACGTTCCAGAGAATGGTGAATGAGGTGTTGGAAGGTCTGGGTGAATTCGCAGTCGCCTACCTAGACAATTTGCCGTGTTCAGTAGTACTTGGGAGGAACACGTCTCACCTCTCACCAGGTACTAGAACCAGATCAGAGCGGCAGGTCTGACTATAAAGCCAAGCAGTGCCAAATGGAATGACTGAGGTACACTATTTAGGGCACTGCATAGGAGGTAGCAAATTAAAGCCCGAACATGACAAAGTAAAAGATATTTTAGCCTGGGCCATCCCAACAGAAGATGTGATGTCATTTTAGGAACTCGGGGTATACAGGAAATTTATCCCCCATTACAGTTCCCTAAAACCCTTAACAGACTTAACCAAGAAGAATTGCCCAGGTGGTTCTCTGGACACCGAATGTGACCAGTCTTTTAATGCTCTCAGAGTGTGCTGTCTACTGCTCCCTTCCTACAGGCCCCTGATTTTAAAAGGGTTATATGTACCGATGCCTCTGCTTTGGGCCTGGGGCTCTGTCCGGGTGAATAAAGAAGGTGAAGAACATCCTATTCTTTATCTGTAGGGAAGCTATTGCCCAGAGAAGTAGCTTATGCCACTATAGAAAAAGAGGTGTTAGCCATTGTATGGGTATTGCAAAAGTTACAACCCTATCTCTATGGTCATAACTTTACAGTGATAACTGACCACAATCCACTGACTGGTTAAACAGGTGTCTGGAGATACGGAAAACTTCTAACTTCAGCAGTATGATTTTACAATACAGCACAAGAAAGGGAGTGAACACGGGATGCAGATGGCCTTTCCCGCCAATCGGAGCCGCCTGAGAGTGGACGCAGTAGAAGTGACCTGTGAGTCACATCCCGTGCGCCAATTTTAAAGGGGGAGGTGTCAGGATAGTGTGTAGTGACTTGGCAAGAATGGGTTAACTATTGGTATTAGTTCTTGCAAAGGATCAATAAAAATACCATTCCAACCTGGAACAGTCCTATTGTTTATATACGATTAGTGAAGCATGGAACCAATCTCCTTTCCAGACAATGTGGGGCCGAACCATGTATCTGGAATTCTGGACAACCATACCCGGAAAAAACAGGTATTTCGGTATTGGAATATGTAAGACAGAACCAATATTATATTTGTTAATGGAAAAGAAGGCCCCTCAAAATGATACCCAACATGGAGCCCTTATTCCCTTGCCAAGGCGAGTTATTAATATCTTGGGAAATATGTTGGTATTGTAGAATTGATTATTAATACAGGAGAAAATATGTGGTCAATATCCCAATACAATGTACATATCTACATTTATATGGAATCTACCTAACTGAGGGGGATGAAGCTTTTGGCTAGTCGTAAATCGGACATTCCTAGACACTCCCACCTCATGCATAGGAGGGGGTTGTTCAAAATCCTTGTAGCCCCTATAACTTTGTTCATACTGAGGGGACATGCTAAAAACGTGTGTATGGACCCGATGTTCTTCCCACCCCGGATACAAGACTTCTTCTAGTGAGTAGGGTCTGTGAATAATTTATTTTTTTATTAATAATAACTGTTTACCTATTGTATGTCATTTTTATTATAACACCATTTTTATTTATTTTGTATATATGCACTGTCCACCTTTGGAATATTAAATCTAAAATTTAAATAGATTAAATTTCATAAAATTTAAATTAAAGTGGTGGCACGCGTACCGATTGGTCAGATCACGTGCCCAGCGAACTGGCGTTCGTGACAACGGTATATAGTGTTTAACTTCTGTAGGAGTCTTTTATGTGCATGTTGTCTAGGACACCTACTGGTCATTGGCCTTAAGCAAGTGATTTGTGACAACAAAAACAATAAAAAAAAAATTTAACATTAATGGGCCATCAAAACCAACACTAATCGATAAATTCTGCTGTCTGGGCTATTTAACAAAATGTTTTGGAAATAGAGAAGCATAACCCTTTTAAATAGGAGAATTTAAGTTTTACCTTGAATGGAGATGTCTTGCCTGACAGAAGATTTACTGCATGCACGGATTCGGTCATGTATCTGTAATGGTAATGCTTAATTCTAACAGACCACTATTACCTGTTCTACACAAACCAGTTCTAGTAGAGGAGCAATCACAGCAACAGCAAGCAGATATAGAGAGGACATTGGTTGCAAGTGCCCCTATGGTGTACGCAGTCTGTAACCTTGGTTTAATAAAAAGAAATACGGTTGTCAGGAAAGTGTGTGTGTAGTGACTTGGCAAGAATGGGTTAAATATTGGTATTAGTTCTTGCAAAGGACCAATAAAAATATCATTCCACCCTGGAACAGTCTATTGTTTATATTACGATTAGTGAAGCATGGAACCAGATCTCTTTTCCAGACAATGTGGGGCCGAACCGTGTATCTGGAATTCTCTTCAGCTAGGGGTTGGTGGGTATTCGGTATTGGAATATGTAAGACAGAAACCAAATATATATATATTTGTTAATTGAAAGAAAGGCCCCTCAAAATGATACCCAAAATGGAGCCTTATTCCCTTGCCAAGGCGATACAATACAGAGATCAACTGTTAAGGGTAGCACCTGAGATACCACTAGCTGGCCATTGGGATACACAAGAATAAAGGCCGTTTAAGTCACAGGGTCTATGGCCTAATATGGGTACTGACATTGCTAATTATTGCCGAGCATGTATCACTTGCCAGGTGTAGGTAAATCTGAGGATGTCAGCAAAGCTCCACTCATTCCATTCTACTATTGATGAGCCATTTCAGAGGGTAGCTGTGGATATCATCGGGCCTTTAGCCATACCCAGTAGTTCGGAAAAAGGTCATCCTGACTGTGGATGACTATGCCACCCGATATCCAGAAGCTATACCGTTATCTTCTATAAGGCAGACAAGGTTGCAGATGCCCTGGAACATTTCTCATGGGTGGGTTTCCCACTGGAAATGCTCACAGACCATGGTACCCAATTCATGTCAAATTTAATGCAGAGCTTGTGTAAGAAGGGTGCAAGTGGAACATCTGGTTAGCAGCCCATATCATCCTCAAACTATGGTTTATGTGAACGCTTAATGGCACGTTAAAACAAATGCTAAAAATGTTCATGCATTCCCAAGGAAGAGATTGGGAACGTTATCTTCCCTATTACTGTTTGCATACAGAGAGGTACCCCAGGCGTCCACTGTATTCTCCCCTTTTGAACTACTATATGGGAGGAGGGTACATGGACCTTTGGATCTAATCCGAGAGGCCTGGGAGGGGAAGAATGTGGGTAAGGATGTTTCTGTGGTTGACTATGTAACTAACTTCCAGGAAAAACTACAAACTCTCATGGGGTTAGCACAAGAAAATCTAAAACAGGCCCAGGTAATGCAAAAGCAGTGGTATGACCGTACTGCCCGAGAACAGGTTTACGAAGTAGGTCAGAAAGTGTGGGTTTTACTCCCAATGCACCAAAACAAGCTACAGGTGCTTGGGAGGGACTTACCATATTGTAAAGCGACGAACGAGTGTAAAAATGTGTGTGGGCTATGGGAGACCAGGGCCAGAGACAAAAGGTATTCCATGTTAATATGATGAAGGCCCATCATGAACGAGCCGCTTACGCTATGCCCATTTGCAGTTGCCTAATGAGGGGGAGACTGACCCTCTGGTGATTTATTCACTGCACAAAGGAAGCAGGGTCCTTTGCAGACCACCAAATCAACCCCCAATTGTAGTGAAGGCAGAAAGCACGAACTGGTGGAAGTGCTTAAGCCATATCAGCCAACCTTTACAGCAAACCGGGGAGGACCCACCTGGCAGTCCATAACGTTAATACTAGGGACCATCCTCCTTAGACAGTCAGCATACAGAGTGTCCTTGGAGGTACAGGGTGATATTAAAAGAGAATTGAAGGAAATGTTAGAAATGGGTGTAATTAAAAAATCCATAGTACTTGGGCCTCACCTGTGGTTCTGGTGCCCAAACGAGACCAAACCACCAGGTTCTTTGTGGACTATCGGAAGCTGAATGCTGTCACTGTATTGATGCTTATCCTATGCCTAGGATTGAAGATTGTTAGATCAGTTAGCCAGTGCTCATGGACTAAGCAGAGGATATTGGCAGATTCCGCTCACGACGCAGCACAGGAGAAATCGCCTTTATAACACCGTTCGGGTTGTTTGAGTTTACGGTCCTCCCCTTTGGAATGTCTAATGCTCCAGCTACGTTCCAGAGAATGGTGAATGAGGTGTTGGAAGGTCTGGGTGAATTCGCAGTCGCCTACCTAGACGATATTGCCGTGTTCAGTAGTACTTGGGAGGAACACGTCTCACCTCTCACAGGTACTAGACCAGATCAGAGCGGCAGGTCTGACTATAAAGCCAAGCAAGTGCCAAATAGGAATGACCGAGGTACACTATTTAGGGCACTGCATAGGAGGTAGCAAATTAAAGCCCGAACATGACAAAGTAAAAGATATTTAGCCTGGGCCATCCACAAACCAAGAAGGATGTGAGTCATTTTTAGGAACTGCGGGGTATTACAGGAAATTTATCCCCCATTACAGTTCCCTAGCAAAACCCTTAACAGACTTAACCAAGAAGAAATTGCCCAAGGTGGTTCTCTGGACACCGGAATGTGACCAGTCTTTTAATGCTCTCAAGAGTGTGCTGTCTACTGCTCCCTCCTACAGGCCCCTGATTTTAAAAAGGAGGTTTATAGTACAAACAGATGCCTCTGCTTATGGCCTAGGGGCCGTACTGAGTCGGGTGAATAAAGAAGGTGAAGAACATCCTATTCTTTATCTGAGTAGGAAGCTATTGCCCAGAGAAGTAGCTTATGCCACTATAGAAAAAGAGTGTTTAGCCATTGTATGGGGATTGCAAAAGTTACAACCTATCTCTATGGTCAAACTTTACAGTGAAACTGACCACAATCACTGAGCTGGTTAAACAGGGTGTCTGGAGATAACGGAAAACTTCTAACTTCAGCAGAGTATGATTTTACAATACAGCACAAGAAAGGGAGTGAACACGGGAATGCAGATGGCCTTTCCCGCCAATCGGAGCCGCCTGAGAGTGGACGCAGTAGAAGTGACCTGTGAGTCACATCCCGTGCGCCAATTTAAAGGGGGAGGTGTCAGGATAGTGTGTAGTGATGGAAGAATGGGTTAACTATTGGTATTAGTTCTTGCAAAGGATCAAAATAAAAATACCATTCCAACCTGGAACAGTCCTATTGTTATATTACGATTAGGAAGCATGGAACCAGATCTCCTTTTCCAGACAATGTGGGGCCGAACCAGTATCTGGAATTCTGACAACCCTAACCGGAAAAAAACATGATTTCGGGATTGGAATATGTAAGACAGAAACCAATATTATATTTGTTAATGGAAAAGAAGGCCCCTCAAAATGATACCCAACATGGAGCCCTTATCCCTTGCCAAGGCGAGTTATTAATATTGGGAAATATGTTTGGTTATTGTAGGAAATTGATTATTAATACAGGAGGAGAAATAGTGGTCAATATCCAAACAATGTACATATCTAATTTATAGGAATCTACCTAACTGAGGGGGAATGAATGCTTTTGGCTAGTCGTAAATTCCCGGACATTCCTAGACACCCCACATCTGCATAGGATGGGGGTTGTTCAAAAATCCTTGTAGCCCCATAACTTTGTTCATACTGAGGGGACATGCTAAAAACGTGTGTATGGACCCGAGTGGTTCTTCCCACCCCGGGATACAAGACTTCTTCTAGTGAGTAGGGTCTGTGAATAATTTTATTTTTTTATTAATATAACTGTTGTACCTATTGTATGTCAGTTTTTATTATAACACCATTTTATTTTATTTTTGTATTATATGCCACGCTCACCTTTGGATATTAAATCTAAAATTAAATTAGGATAAATAATTTTAATAAAATTTAAATTAAAGGGTGGAGCGAGAGCGAGTAAGTACCGATTGGTCCGATCACGTGCCCAGCGAAACTGGCGTTCGTGACAAAACGGTATATAGTGTTTAACTCTGTAGGAGTCTTTATGTGCATGTGTCTAAGGAACTACTGGTCATTGGCCTAAAGCAAGTGATTTGTACAACAAAAAAAATAAAAAAAAAAATTTAAAACATTAATGGGCCAATGCAAAACCAACACTACGAATAAATTCTGCTGTCTGGGTATTTACCAAAGTTTTGGAAATAGAGAAGCATAACCCTTTAAAATAGGAGAATTTAAGTTTTACCTTGAATGGAGATGTCTTGCCTGACAAGAAGATTTACGCATCACAGGATTGCGGTCAGGTTATATGTTCCGGTCATGCAAGTGTACTTACTACAAATCAATGTCCTATGATTGTGTCCACTGTGATGGCTTTTTCATGCGTTTCCATAGACTGATTTGACAAAAATGGACCAAAAATAGTGATCCTGTGTGTTAGAAAACACAAATGATAACAGTGCCACAGTGGGGCCTACTTCCTGCAATTTATATTACAATAAATGTCATTCGGCATGCAAACGGTTAGCAAACGGGGGCCTATATGTTTTCTTAACTATTCAGATACATTTTCTACATCTTACATTTCGTTTATACATACCTGACCTCAGGTTGATTTACTTAAGCACTAGTGTTAACATTACCAAGGGTTGGCATGACTTTAAGCCAGACATTTGCACAACCTGTGCAAATTTTTATTAGGACTGGGTCTTAGTGCAACTTTTAACGGCAGCCAATAGCTGGCATTGGGGTGTGCAACCTGATCAGAATTAAAGGCCATGTCCAGCATAAAATAATCTTTTTAAATCATGTAGAGCAAAAAAACTGTAAAAATTTTTTATGCTAGCCATGGCCTTAACCTAGAACTGCAACTGTGTCTATTAAAATAGAAAGAAGAAGAAACGGGACACCAGTCTAAATAACAACTGGTTTTTATTAGTCACAACAAATTGTGACGTTTTTAGTGTGGGGAGCACACCGTCAGAAAGTAAATTAGGTTACTTTCAGACAAATAGCAAATGCTGAAATTTCGATGAAATTTACTTGAGTGGTTCCCGGATGGTTATCGATAGAGAAATGCTACATGTAGCGTATCTTTATTGCAACATATGGAACCGCTCGTCTGAAAGGAAACTTAAAAACAGTGGCACAAGTGATATTTCTCTGGAAAAATTCTAGTATTTATAAAAAATGTTTAGTAAAAATGTTTATAAAAATAGTTTTGTTGGGGGTCAAATATCTACAGGTCTTTTGTGTGGTTTATTAATAGTATATTATCCTTCAAATGGAGTTATTTTCTTTCATTTAAAAGTAGTCAGCTTAATTACATTGCAGTGCATGCAGCTTTCAGTCTCTATGGCAAAGTTCAATGGAAAAATATTGGTACATGTTTTCCTGCCTTTGAAGTTTTATTATGTTACTCAAGTCCAGGAAAATCCATACACAGGAAAACAAGTAGGGACATGTCCACTTCACTTCATCTGTCCTTGTATCAGACAACATGGAGAATATAAACAATTCTCTTCTACACAATTAGCGATGGACAACAATTTACGCACAATAATTCAGTGATTTATCAAAGACAAAAAAAATCCTCTCAGTTTGTACGTAGAATTTGCGCGCTGATAAACGCCAGAATGTTAGATGTGCTGTATATGATCAGTTCATAATTAGCCCATTACAAAAATTGCCAAGGCATACCAGCAATGTAAGGCGGTTTGACATTGTTAAGCAAACAAGCTAGATACAGATGTGCGATTGGGGCCATGACCGAGACAAACGCGATGTACAGAAGTTACGGCTGACAATTGGGTTGTGTATGTATCCAAAAATGCCAGATCATCACCCACGCGAGGACATCAACGCCACCTGACCATAATCAAACCACTGTCAACATGAGAAGGCCACTGTTCAAGTTGCACCTGTATTTCAGAAAAAGAACCAATTGTTGGCCGTTAAAAGGAGCGTTTGTCGCCCGTTGTGCATCACAGGCCACAATCGTCCTCGTCCTACTTTAAAGCGAGCAAAGGTCTTTGAAATAAAAACTGCAGAGTCAGATGCGCTTAAAGGGGCATGTCCACCCCCAAAACTATAATCCCCCCAACCCTGGCCCCATTATGTAGTGTAGTGGAATCCTTACCTGACATCCCAGCTCCATATGGTTCTCCGTAGTCCCCCCCCAAAGTCCCAAAAACTGCCCACCAGGAGGATAGCAGAGTCCATATAGGACTCGCCTCCTACCTGGCCTCCGGGAGAGTTTGGCAGTGTGTATGCAGCCCTTCTCCCCCTCCCTCTCCGGATTCCCTCCCCCTAGCTAAAATCCTTTAGTTATAAGATTCCCCATGCTGCCCAGCCCCAACCGCTATATTTCATTTTTAGAAAGCCCCCAAACTTACTACCTCTCCTCTTTCCTTCCGACGAAGTGAGCTGGGCAGCCGCGTCCGTGATTGGCTGCCGCTCAGCCAATCACGAAGCGGCTGCCGGTCCCGCCCCTCTGCTGCATTTTTGCAAGCAGAGGGCCGGGAGCGGCGGAGGACGGAGGAAAGAGGGAGGGTAAGTAGAGTTTGGGGAACTTTCTATACATATAAATATAGCGGTTGGGGCTGGGCTACCTTACTTTAAAGGGAAACTATGGTAAAAAAAACTTTTTAAAAGAAAGAATACTAAAAAGCAGAAAGAGAATGAGAATCAAGTCAAGAGGTTTCCCTTTTTGGACGCTTTTTTCCAAGTAAATGGAATAAGTGGGGTCAAGGAGCAAAAACACCATCAGTGATGAAAAACAGTTCAAAACTTGAACATGGCCTTCTGTATGCTGATTTAAAATATTTAAAGGACAACTCCCCCCTCATAAGAACATCTTTTAGAAAGAATGGCCTCTTTAAAATATGTTGATATATCATAGTTTTTTCTATGAATTCATCACTGTATGCCTGCTATGCTTCTGGATGCCTCATGGAAAACTGAGCAATTTAGAAACCTTCACTGAGCCTGGGCATGCTAGAAGAGCATCACAGGAATCCAGAAGGTAAGGTGAGATGTAATGACAAGGTAGAGCAAAAGTTACTTCTTTGTATCGGGTGCCCAGCACCATTATGGAAAACAGTGCATGCCCTACAGTTGGGTAAATCCCACACTACATCTCCCTGTTCATATCAGACATTATACTACATCCATTATGGTTTATCCATTTATAGTAGTTTCTGCCAAACCAATCTGAATGCCTTCTAGAATAACGTGAGTTGTTGTTAGGAAGCACAGCCCTATCTGCTCCTTGTTCCCATAAGGCTCCTCATATGCAGTGTCAGTTTCCAGCCTTTTCCACAAACTCATTGACAGGCCCCTTTATACAATTCTCCAGCAGCTGCAGCGCTTAGGAGACGTTAAGCTGATTAATTTAAAGGGACCAATCGCTCTTCTCTTTGCTATTCTCTGGCTCCACTTTGTTGGGGAATATTTTATTGTACCTTCTCTGCCCATCACCTGTTACAGCTTGAGTTCTCCGTAGCTCGTGGTTGTGACTTCCTGGTTATAATCTCTGGTTTCTGATTCCTGCCTGTTTTGCCATTTATGCTTCCTTCCTGCCTGATCTACTTTCTACTGATCCTTTGAGTATTTGCTCCGTGACTGAATCATGTGTCTGACCCTTGGCTCGTCCCTGATCTGCTGGCTCCTCTTGTACCTGTTTTTCCCCAGACGTTGTTGCCTTGGATGCCTGTTGCGCTCTGGTTTTCTTGAGTATCCTGGCCTCAGCAGATACCTTACTATAAGCCAGGGGGCAATTGTGTTTAAGACGCTTTTAGTCTCAGCAAACAGGGCATGTCTATTGTGAAGCAAGGCAGGCTAAGATATAGGGGTTATCTGTGAAGAAGGGATACTCCAGTGCAGTACAGTTGTAATCTAGACACAGAGCATGTAATTTATATGAATTTGAAACCATTGACTTTTGTATTGGACTCAGAGAACTGGCTAATCTGGGATAGATTACAAAGAGGGTGAGAAAATATATTTGAGTGTCGACGTGTAAAATGAGAGTGTGGAAATAATATTGCATCTCCATAGTGTTTGTAAATTTAGAATTTTCTAGTTGGAATGTTGTCAATTTTGTTTCTCAAGGTATCTTGGGTCCATCATTAAGCACCTACTGGTTGCTGAAACATAGCATAGTATACAGTGCTAAAAGTGGAGCAAAATAAAGACCTTCATCCATCTAAAGCAGTCAACCATTTAACTCCTACCATGAAAATTTTAATACACTTTAATGTAGAAACGTACCATTTGGGAACATTTCTCTTAAAACTATCTAATGAACTGCAGTTATTTCATCTGTAGGAATACAGCCCACAGTTCTAAAAAAAACAAATAACTCATCATCCCCTGTTATTAAGCCTTTGGTCCTTTCTTCTTTTATATGAAAGGCTAGTTGGATTAGGGTTGCATACACAGTGGGGTTTGCTAGTAAAAAGCTAAATAAGCAGAGGGAGAGGAGAGCAGATACCCAATATCTGGTTACAAATGCATTTAATGATCTTGTTAAAATATCAGTTGGGGTGCGGTCAGATAGCTGACAAGTATCAGTTTTTTATATTAAGGAGTGGACATGGCCCTTTAAGAGAAAAAAAAACTAAAACTACACAATATATACAAAATCCCAATGATTTTTGGAATGTTCACCAAAATAGTCAAACACATACATTTACTGATATGTACAGTATGGTGTATTCTAGTTTGTATGTATGAGTGTATGGAATAAAACACATACAGTACTGTATTAGGCTGGGTTGCCAGGAAACTAAAACAATTCAGAGGTCACCTACACTATTACCAATTAAGTAATGCGGAAACCCTAGTTTGATGTAAACAGTTTTTTTTTTTTTTTTTTTTAAACGTCACCACTATTTTTAACAAATGTAATAAACTAGGTGGTAATCACAAAGGATAGAAATCCGTAAAGCTTTTAATGTTCAACCCTAAAAGGTAACTGTTATATAAAGAAAAACAAAACAAATGTTTCAGGCTTAAAAATTCATGAAAACAATGTCCTTGGTCTGTGTTCTAAATATTTTGACTCAAAATAAATTATGGTATATCGAAATTGGATAATATACTTAGCTAAAGGCTGCAAACAGCTACTAAGAACTCCTCCCACACTCCAATGACAGCTGCAAGGGAGCAATGGGGCTAATCATCTTCTTCTTTGCAATGCAGATGAATTTACTAAAGAACCACACACTGCCCCCTTTATTAAACTTTGTCCTGTTTCTAGATTTCCTATTTCTCTAATTGTTTTTACCACAGAAATCCATAATAACAAATAAAAAGACATCTATAATTAATTGTTAATATATTAAATGAAATGAATTATGGCTCGTTGACGCTGATTTTACTGAATTTTCTTTTCCTCCAAACCCTGCCATAGGCCCAGCAAGAGTCCTCAATGAATACTGTACTGTTAACATACACCTAATTTTTATTTTTTTAACTCTCCAAATGCTGCAACAAGTTTTCTTTATTATTTGTATTTACATTGAATTATTTATTATATCATTATTTATTTAATTTTTTGCATGGTGGGTGGGTGGGAGCAGCTTTAGGGCATCCCAGTTAAGCAATGACAGCATTCATCCCTGAACATATATTCATATCTGGGGTTTCCCGCACAGTGTCCTCATTACCTAGGTAACCCCAACACAACCAACTTGTAAAGACGCTCAGTCACTAGTTGTTACCAAGAGTTTCTGACCAATAATAAACTTTTTACATATTGACCATTCAAAACATGTGAATTAATTCACTGTCAGGCCATCCCCCTGCGTCTGTCAGCTCTTATAGTGCTTTACATTTTATGGGGAGGCAGTGGAGGGCGGACCTCTGACAGTTTGCTAATCCAATAATAAAACAAGAAACTATATTAAGGTGGTGAATCAGGCTGCAATATTTTATTACCAAATTTAAAAAATTATATATTAACCTTTATACCGTAACTCAAATAAAAACTTCCAACTTTACCAAACCGATTTTAGGTCATTCCCTTTTCGCGACCGCGGACTGTCCCTTTTCCATTTCAACAATAAGGCCTTTGCCATTAACCCAGCTAAAGCCCCATTGCATAACTCATTTTTTCCTCCACGTCAGTCTTTGCGGATACCTCAGCTCAAGACTGAATCTCACCATCAATATGATTTTTCTATGGACCTGCAGCCATTATTCAATTTAAGGTCCAAGATCAGACATTGAACACCATCATACGTGTATAGGCCTGTTTCACCAGCCTCTGGATTGAGTATTTCCAGGCAACAAAGTGTAAAGAATTATCTGAAAAGCTCAATTTGATGTATAACTTTGTGTTGCACAATTTCCAACCAAACAATCCTGGTGTCAGGGAAATAGCAAGTACAACCCTTCCAGATGTTTTTCCATTTGCAAATGAGGGAAACTGTAGGGCCGTAACCAATGTTCATTACCTTGGAAGAGAATCAAGTCTGGATAACTGTAATCCACAACATATCAGAAAATCACTTAAAATGTCTTTTAAATGTTAATCCCTTAACCTCACCAACATTATCCTTTCTTTTATCATGCCTGAGATTTAGTCATACAAATGTTTCTCAGTCTTATTATCAACCTATATCAACTGCAAGACTAAAAAAAACTGAATGCCCACTTGCCCATGTCCAAAATCACTTCCTACTCAAGCCCAACAGTGCAGGCCTGTGTGGGCAGCTCCTATGCTTAAAGGGATTGTAAAACTGAAATGTTAATCTAAACACAACTGCAAGAAGATAGAGCTAGGAAAGTATGAACAAATTTGGGCAAACTTTAGAAACGTGGATATGTGGCAAATCTCAGAATAGCAACTGGACAAACAAAATTATCAATCTTACGTACTTTTGTTAGAAGCACCTCACCCCAGACTCAATAGCTGTAATCATCGTTTGATAAAATCCTGTGCCAACAGACCTCCCATATGGCTTGCACAGTGAGACTTTACCTTACCGAATGTGAAAATTAGAGACTCAACATCCCATTATTAGATCATACAGCCTTCTGTTAAAAACTCTACCTACCAGCAGTAACACAAGTTTCATAGTAAACGTTACAATTAATACTAAAGGGAAACTGTGTCTCCAACCATGGTTAAAGGTTCATACCTTTAAAATGAAATATCAAACCACCTCTCTACGTGCTGCACAGACCAAGATATGAAGATCAGAAATCACTGATCAACAGTTAAGGGTGGGAGGTTCTGAATCTGCGGTATAAATACTAGTCCTCCTTCTAATCTGCAGTGGCACATGCTCAGTGCATGACTGAATGGTAGAAGGGGGTGGGGAGAACAGCACAGCCCTGCTTTTTTAAGCCTCCACTTGCTGGCCCTTCCCACTTTTGGCCCCTGTGGCCCCTTCCCTTGCAGCCGCAACCTGGCCCCTTCCCTTGCAGACCCTCCACTCATGACTCTGTGGCCCCACCCATCACGGGTCCTTGCCCATCCACTCACGGGTCCCGTGGCCCTGACCAGTCATGGAGCCTATGGCCCCCCCTACTTGCCCTTAGACCAAGACACTCCTATCCACTAAAGAAGACTACAAAACAGCCTTTTCAGCAGAAAAAGAATCAGTGGGGGGGGGGGGGGGCAATGAGTAGAGCCACCAGGGGAGGGGCCATTTGGGCCAGTAGTGGGAGGGCCACAGGAGGCTGCAAGGGAGCAAGGGAGACCAAGGGGAAAGGGCCAGGATAGGTCTGCAAGGGGAGGAGAGCCACAGATCCATTAGAGGAGGAAGGCCACAGTAGGCTGCAAGGAAGGGTCCAGAAAGGGCCTTAAGGAAGGGGCCACGGTGGAGGAAGAAACACAGGAAAGATGGACTGTCACGTGGTTTCAGAGCAGGAAGTGCAGGGGATCTGGTATGCTCCTACCATGTCACACACTATAAATGTAATATATCTTGAAAAATATGTAAAATAAATAATGAAAGTAGGTGAAAAATCCTCAGAAAAAGCATTCTGTTAATTTACCTAAAGTCATTTGGGACCACAGTCACCTTAAAAACAATCTTGGTTCACAGCAGAAGTGTTTCCTGTGATGGATAATGGGAAATCTGTTGGCTACCCCTGTAATAAATTCAATAGGAACTCCACTAGTGTTAGTGTCCTATGGACCACAAAACAGGCTAAGTAATTAAAGGTAAATGGTGTACACCCAACCCAATACAAACTACCATGCCAAGAACTGGGTTAAATAGGGTTACTACAATAAAATACCCATCACAATGAAACCCATGCAGCCAGTAGGCAGGAGGGTGTATTGGTCCATCAATATCTGATTTTAACCAGTAAAGCTTCCTGTCCATATCAATCCCAATCCCATAGCCAGCAGGAATGGATGGATCATCCTCCTATATAAACCTTTATCTTTCTTGTTACCACAACAAAGTGACACTAGAGATGGACCCAAACCCGCGAGTTTGTGGGTGTGACTTCATGATTGTTTGTGTATAAACTAGTTACAGTTTTCCAAACTCGAGGACTTTTTTCGTTAATTATTGAATGTTGTAACGTTCAATTCAATGGTATAACTCTCAATGCAAGCTCAATTCTGTAACCTTCGCATGTAATGGTCTGTTAAACCTCAAATGTAATTTCGATAACCCTCCAATGTAGCCGACGATTTCCGTAACTCTCAAATGTAGCTTCGATTTCGGTAAGACTCAAGTATCGTTCGATAACTCGAATATAATCTTTGATTTTCGATGACCCTCGAATGTAGCTTTCGAATCGGTAACCCGCGAATGAGTCTTTGATTCGGTTGTGGTAAGCTCGATGTAGCCTTCTGAGTTGGTAACCCTCGCAATGTAGTCCCCGATTTCGTAAGTAACCCTTGAATTTATCGTTAAAACCTCAAACGTAATGTTCAATTTTCGATTATAACCCTCGAATGTAGCTTGAATCGAGTAACCCTCAAAGTATCATTGATAACCCTCAAATTTAATGTTCGATTTATGATATCCCTCAAAGGTAGCATCAAATTCAGGAACGCCGATGTAGCCTTGAATTCGGAACCCTAACTAAGCCCTCGATTATGGTAACCCTGGATTGTAGCACCGATTTCTTTGTAACCCTGTTTTATTAGTTCAATAAGCCTTTTCTAGCTTATTCTAAATTTCATTTAGGGGTGGACATACCCTTGAATGTTCTGTCAGGAATTAGCTCGGAGAAAACTGCCTGTGTTGGTTAGAGGCTGAAAACCCGGCCAAAGGGGTAATTCTAGCCAAACCCTGTATTTGTCATTGAAAAAGAGGACAAATCAGGGATTTCCCTGACGTCTGGAAACCCTTACTACAACTTAACCCTCCACATTTGCCATTGACATCAGGCCTTGCGGCTGCCATGGTAACCAAGTATTACAGGAACAGCTTGCAGGCTTAGCAACATTAACTAAATTAACATTAACAATCAACTCTACATGAGGCTCCATGTTATCTAGAGTCAGACAATGAGAGCAAATTAATCGCCTCTCAAATGAAAACCATTGGATTGGATATATTTAACCTATCACCATGGCTACCAGTCCCTCCTGGGGCCTGCTGGCATAGGATAGAGTGGCCGTGTGAAGGCAGCTCAGCTTGAGAGGCCTGAGCAATATGTACCAGGATGGCAGCCCTGACAACTGAAAGTTTCCACTTGCAACAGCTGACATGGTGGTGAGAAAGCAGGGATAAAAGTTACATCTCCATCCATCCCACTGCTAACAGGGCACTGCCATCAGCACCTGTTAGGAGGAGATATGACAAGCAGAACCAGGGGGATCGGGGATACTACGTTAAAACATCGGGGCACGTGCTTTGGCAACGTGTTTGGCAAAGTGCCCCGAAGTTTTAACTGCCTGTGCCCCGAACTTCTGGATTTTCCCGGCTGCGTGACCGCTCTGGGCACGTCGCGCAGCCGGAGCACGCAATGACGTCATGCGCAATGCCGAGCGCCCAATGTAACGACGCGCGCCGCGCGAAAGAGAGATATCAGGAGGGAGTCCAGATAGGGGCCTGTAAGCAGTCCAGATACGGTATGCTAGTAGCTACCGTATAGCAGAGTTACAGATAGATAGCAGCAGAGCTAGAAGAATTCGATAGATATAGATAGAGATAGAGTTAGATAGATAGATTAGACTAGAGATAGCAGTTTAGATAGATAGATAGATAGCAGTAGATAGATAGATAGATAGATAGATAGATAGCTAGACCAGAGTACGATAGATTATAGATAGATAGTGATAGCGAAGTTAGAAGTGATAGATAGATAGATAGTAGCAGTTTATAGATAGTAGAATAGATAGGATAGCAGTTAGATAGATAGATAGCAGAGATATAGATGAGATTAGATAGATAAGATAGATTAGAAGCAGAGCTAGAGATAGATAAGATAGATAGCCAGAGTAGTGAGATAGATTAGATAGATAGCAGTATAGATAGATAGATAGATGATAGCATAGATAGCATTTAGATAGATAGATCGAAGAAGAGAGATAGATAGATATAGATAGATAGATAGATAGATAGATAGCGGAGAATATAGATAGATAGATAGATAGATAGATAGATAGCAGAGATAGATAGATAGATAAGATCAGCAGTAGATAGATAGATAGATAGATAGATAGCAGTTAGATAGATAGATAGCAAGTATAGAGATAGATAGCGAAGTATAGATAGCTAGAGTAGATACATAGATATAGATAGATAGATACGAGTAGATAGATAGATAGATTAGATAGATAGCAGATAGTAGATAGATAGATAGATAGAGATTAGATAGCAGAGCTAGATAGATAGATAGATAGCGATAGAGAAGTGATATAGATAGAATAGATTAGATAGATAGCGAGTTAGATAGAAGATAGATAGATAGATAGATAGCAGTAGTTAGTATGAGATAATAGATAGAATAGATAGAATAGCAGTTAGATAGATAGATATAGATAGAGAGTTAGATAGATAGATAGAGATAGCAGTTAGAGATAGATAGATAGCAGTTAATAGATAGAAGATGATAGATAGATAGCAGAGAGTTAGTATAAGATAGATAGATAGATGATAGATAGATATAGATAGCAGAGTTAGATAGATAGAAGATAGCAGTTAGATAGATAGATAGATAGATAGATAGATCAGCAGGATTAGATAGACTAGATAGACTAGAGATACAAGAGATAGATAGATAGATAGATATCGATTCAGTTTAGATAGATATAGATAGATCGATAGATAGAGATAGATAGAGAGATAGATAGATAGATAGCAGATAGATAGAATAGACAGTTAGACAGAGATAGATATCAGAGTGACAGGAGCAGAGCAGACTAAGATAGATAATGATAGATAGATAGATAGATAGATAGATAGATAGATAGCATAGAGATAGCATAGCTAGTGATAGATAGATAGATAGCAGAGTTAGATTAGATAGATAGAATAGATAGCAGAGTAGATAGATAGATAGAAGATAGATAGATAGCAGTAGCTATATAGATAGATAGATAGATAGATAGAGAGATAGATAGATAGATAGCAGTAGATAGCATAGATAGATAGATACGAGTTAGATAGATAGATAGCAGTTAGATAGATAGATAGATTAGATGATAGGAGTAGATAGATAGATAGCATAGTATAGGATAGAAGATAGCTAATAGATAGATAGATAGCAGAGTAGATATATAGAGATAGATAATAGATAGATATAGATAGTCTAGATATAGATAGATAGATAGATAGCAGAGTAGTGATAGATACAGTAGATTCGATAGATAGAGAGTTTAGATAGAAGAAGATAGATAGATAGAGTTAGATTAGATAGATAGCAGAGTTAGATAGATATATAGCAGTTAGTATAGATAGACGATAGCAGAGTTAGAAGATAAATAGATACGATAGATAGATCGTATAGATAGATCGATAGATAGGAATGCAGAGTTATAGATAGATAGAAGATAGATAGATAGACAGTAGTTAGATAGAAAATAGCAGAGTAGAGATAGATAGATAGCAGTTAGATAGATAGATAGCAAGTTAGATGATAGATAGCATATAAGTTAGATGATATGATAGCAGAGTAGATAGATTAGATAGCAGTTAGATAGATAGATACAGAGTGATAGATAAGATAGATAGATAGCATTATAGATAGTAGATAGCAGAGTATAGATAGATAGATAGGAGAGTAGATGATTCAGAATAGATAGGTATTGAGCAGTAGATGATAGATCAGTTACTGAGATAGAAGATAGATGATAGGAGTAGGATAGATAGATAGCTAGCAGTTAGATACGAATGAGTATATACGTTTAGATTAGATTAGGAGATATAGGTACTAGATAGAAATAGAATGATAGATAATAGTATGATGATAGAAAGATAAGACTTGATGATCGTAGATAGAATAGATAGTCAGTCGATAGATAGATAGATAAGATAGCAAGAGGAAATGATGATAGATAATAGATAGGATAGAAGATATTACAGAGCTAGATTAGATAAGATAGATAGATAGGATAGATAGATATAATGGCTAAATCATTGGTTTCTTTTGATATAATTACTTATTGTTGGATTTTTGTTATAAATACACTTACTAAACCAAATCTAGTTTCCAGGTGGAACGGTCTCAAAAATGTGTGGATCTGGCAGAGCTTTCTGTTTATTCTTTACTGCTGAAGAACTGATTGCAGGGGCAAGCTCAGAATTTTCAATATGGGTGATTTTAGGGGGGTTTAAAGGGGCCCAGAATCCCCCCTTTCTGCTGGCTTATAATTACCTGCAGTTCTGGTGCCTTGAGGTCATATGAAAGTGCAAGGGATGTTAATGTAAAAGAGGATTAAAACAATAGGAGGCAACATGCAGACATGGAAATTAAGGTTCATACACAGGTGCGATTGTGGGGCCCGATGCACGATGTGTATGCACAGCTGTTTCGGACAACAATCATGTCATGTATCACCCGGTTGGATCATCAATGTGCCCCGACCAAATGGTGGTTTCGGCTAACAAAGCTCCCATACACGGTACGATTGTCAGCCTAACCAGCCATGCATACACACTGTGCGTCACGGGTCAGCCACTACTATTGCATGTGTGCGCGATCGGGGGGGGGCGACAGCTGTTTGGAGACAGGTATGAAACAAATGAAACGTATCTTTAGGAAGGAAGGATTAGGATTTAGATGACAATATTGTTTTTACTACAATAAGGTTTGCCCTGTAACAAACGATTAAAAAAAAGTGTACATTTTGAAATACAATTTGGTTTTATACAGTATGCCTCATAATGTTATATGGCCTTTAATGTTTTAACATAAAGGGGAGCATTTACAAAAACAAAATTATATGAGGCACAGGATACACAAATATCTAGTCCCAAAGGACCAGGGTGCAGGTACTAAAACTGGTAAATAATATAAAAACAGAAAAGGAAAGAAAAGTACCGCACTCAGGAATTCAGTAATAAGTAAAAACCTTTTATTGATAACCCTATAGGGTCAAAAAGTGGGGTACATATATAGAGATAGAAGATTAAAATTCTAAAAATATATTACAACACGGTATTAACCCTCTACACATCAGTATGGCAAGTGCACAGAGACCTTTCCTAGTAGTCATAAAGTCCAGTACCTACTTAACTGTCAGAGGTGCTGCATAAGTAGCGACAAAACATCGGGGGGTCCCGATGAATGGAGAGGAGCTCATGTAGAGGGAATACCAAAGGACCAAAATTGAGAACGCCGAACGCGTTTCGTCCAAACGGACTTTCTCACAGCGTGCTGGAGCCGGCAACAGAGACGTTCTAAATAGGAGGGGCATTGTTCATGCAGCAAAAAGTCTAGAGGCAAGGGAAACTATAATGAATGATAACTAAGAAGTGGCCTTTAAATAGGGTGTGGCTCAAATGTTGGTGGTGCACTGTGGTCACCACTGCCCATGATAACCATTTAAGAATCTTTCCCTGGATATCCTGCACTTGACCAAATACATATGTTATAATAATACATATACTTGGCATAATTAATATCATAGTTAGTCAATACTGATACACCTTTACTTCACTTTTATTTGAATAAAGATATTTGCTTTACGTTTATGTTATGTCTCATAAATTAATTTTACATATTTCTTAGCCCCCCAACCCTCCTAAAATACATGTTTCACTATACTTTCCTTTACCAAATATGCTTTTAATGGGCATGTACACCCACCAAACTAAAATTTAACCCACTACTGCGCACACTGTGTAGTTTAAAAAAAAATCCTCCTTACATATCTGCTCCCTGCAGTGTTTGTTTAAATTCCAGGAAACTGAAGAGTAGGAGCTGTGTTCCTGTCCAAAGGTTTCTGCTTCCTCCCTGTCCTCTGAGAGGACAGTGGCAAGCACAGGGAACCCTTTGCCCGTCCGCTCCTCCGCGACGGGGCATTTTTTTTCCTTTATGATTTTTTTTTGTCGGTTTATCGTTTCAGGACTCGTGTTTTTTATTTTTTTCCGTCTCTTTTTTTTATTGACTTGTGTCCATTGTTTGCTTTTTCACTGCTTATTCCCATAGACTTGATTTTGACAAAAATGGACCAAAAATAGTGACATGTGTGTTAGAATATCACAATGATAACAGTGCACACACTGGGGCCTACTTCCTGCATTTATATTTACAATAAAATTCATTGCGGCATGCAAACGGTTAGCAAACGTGGGGCCTATATGTTTTCTTAAACTATTTCAGATTACATTTTCTTACATCTTACATTTCGTTTATATCATTACCTGACATCAGGTTGATTTACTTAAGCCACTAGTGTTAACATTACCAAGGGTTGGCATGACTTTAAGCCATTACATTTGCACAACCTTGTGCAAATTTTTAATTTGTGACTGGGTCTTTTATGGTGCAACTTTAAACGGCAGCCAATAGCTGGCATTGGGGTTGTGCAACCTGATCAGAATTAAAGGCCATGTCCAGCATAAAATATCTTTTTAAGTCATGTAGAGCAAAAAAACTGTAAAACCTTTTTTTTTTATGCTAGCCATGGCCTTTAACCTAGAACTGCAACGTTCTATTAAAATAGAAAGAAAGAAAACTGGCACACCAGTCTAAATAACAACTGGTTTATTTAGTCACAACAAATTGTGACGTTTTAGTGTGGAGCACACCTTCGAAAGTAAATTAGGTTACTTTCAGACAAATAGCAAATGGCTGAAATTTCGATGAAATTTACTTGAGTGGTTTCCGGATGGTTATCGATAGAGAAATGCTACATGTTAGCGTATCTTATCTGCAAACATATGGAACCGCTCGTCTGAAGGAAACCTTAAACCGTGGGAACACCAAGTGATTATTTCTCTGGAAAATTCTAAGTATTATAAAAATTGTTTAGTAAAAATTGTTTATTAAAATAGTTTTGTTGGGGGTACAATTCTACAGGTCTTTTTGTGTGGTTTTTTTAAAGTATATTATCCTTCATGGAGTTATTTTCTTTCATTTAAAAGTAGTCTTTTAGCTTTATTACTTTGGCAGTGCATGCAGCTTTCAGTCTCTATGCAAAGTTCAATGAAAAATATTTTACATGTATTCCTGCCTTTGAAGTTTTATTATGTTACCATCAGTCCAGGAAAATCCATACACAGGAAAACAAGTAGGACATGTCCATCTCACTCTCATTTCTGTCCTTGTATCACAACAATGGCAGAATTAACACTTCTCTCTAACACATTAGCGATGGACAACAATTTACTCACAATAATTTCAGTGATTTTTAATAGCAAAATAAATCCATCTCAGTTTGTACTGTAGAATTTTGCGCTGATAAACGCAGATGTTTAGATGTGCTGTATATGATCAGTTCATAATTAGCCATTTACCAAAATTGCAAGGCATACCAGCATGTAAGGGGGTTTGACATTGTTAACAACAACTAGATACAGATGTGCGATTGGGGCCATGACCAGACAAACAGCGATGTACAGAGTTACGGCTGACAATTGGTTTGTGTATGTATCCAAACTGCCAATCATCACCCACGCGAGACTGAACGCCCATAACAAACCAACTGTCAACATGCAGAAGGCCATGTTCTAAGTTGCACCTGTATTTCAGATAAAGGAACCAATTGTTGGCCTGAAAAGAGCCGTTTGTCAGCCAGTTGTGCATCACAGGCCACAATCGTCCTTCTGTACCTACTTTAAAGCGAGCAAAGGTCTTTGAAAATAAAAACTGCAGAGTCAGATGCAGCTTAAAGGGCATGTCCACCCCCAAACTATAATCCCCCAACTACTGGCCCATTAATGTAGTGTAGTGTAATCCTTCCCTGACATCCCGCTCCATATGGTTCTCCTGTAGTCCCCCCCAAAGTCCAAATGACGCCACCAGGAGGATAGCAGAGTCCATATAGGACTCTGCCTCCTACCTGGCCTCCGGAGAAGTTTGGCATGTGTACTGCAGCCCTTCTCCCCTCCCCTCCGGATTCCCTCCCCTGCATCCTTAGTTATAGATCCCCATGCTGCCCAGCCCCAACCGCTATATTTCTATTTTTAGAAAGCTCCCCAAACTTTACTTACTCTCCTCTTCCTTTCCTCCGCCGAAGTAGCTGCCGGCAGCCGCGTCCGTGATTGGCTGCCGCTCAGCCATCACAGACGCGGCTGCCGTCCCGCCCTCTGCTTGCATTTTCTTGCAAGCAGAGGCCGGGAGCGCGGCGGAGGAAAGAGGGAGGTATAGAGTTTGGGGACACTTCTATACATATAAATATAGCGGTTGGGCTGGGCTACCTTACTTAAAGGAAACTATGGTAAAAAAAGACTTTTAAAAAGAAAGAATACTAAAAGCAGCAGAAGAGAATGAGAATCAAGTCAAGAGTTTCCCCTTTATTGGACGCTTTTTCCAAGTAAATGGAATAAAGTGGGGTCAATGGAGCAAACCACCATCTATGATGAAAAAACAGTTCAAACTTAGAACATGGCCTTCTGTATGCTGATTGTAAATATTTAAAGGACAACTCCCCCCTCATAAGAACATCTTTTAGAAGAATGGCCCTTAAAATATGTTGATATATCATAGTTTGTTCTATGATTTCATCACTGTATGCCTGCTATCTTCTGGATGCCTCTGGAAACTGAGCAATTTAGAAACCTTCACTGAGCCTGGCATGCTCAGAAGAGGCATCACAGGAATCCAAGGTAAGGTGAGATGTAATGACAAGGTAGAGCAAAAGTTACTCTTCTTTTGTATCGGGTGCCCAGCACCATTTAGGGAAACAGTGCATGCCCTACATTTGGGTAAATCCCACACTATCTCCCTGTTTCATATCATGACATTATAAAAACTACATCCATTCATGGTTTATCCTTATTTATTTATTTCTGCCAAACCAATCTGAATGCCTTCTAGAATAACGTGAGTTGTTGTAGAAAGCACCAGCCCTTATCTGCTCCTTGTTCCCATAGGCTCCTCTACTTATGCAGTGTCAGTTTCCAGCCTTTTCTCACAAACTCATTGACAGGCCCCTTTTTAATACAATTCTCCAGCAGCTGCAACGCTTAGGAGACGTTAAGCTGATTAAATTTAAAGGGACCAATCGCTCTTTCCTTTGCTATTCTCTGGCTCCACTTTGGTTGGGGGAATATTTTATGTACCTTCTCTTCTGCCCATCACCTGTTACAGCTTGTAGTTCTCCGTAGCTCGTGGTGTGACTTCCTTGGTTATAATCTCTGGTTTCTGATTCCTGCCTGTTTTTCGCATTTATGCTTCCTTCCTGCCTGATCTACTTTCTACTGATCTTTGGTATTCTGCTCCGCTGACTGATTCCATGTGTACTGACCTTTGGCTCTGTCCCTGTTTCTTCTGCTGGCTCCTCTTGTACCCTGCTTTTTCCCCACCTGTTGTGTCCTTGTATGCCTGTTGCGCTCTGGTTTTCTTGAGTATCCCTGGCCTCAGCAGATACCTTACTATAAGCACAGGGGGCAATTTTGTCTAAGAGCCTTTTAGTCTCCCAGCAAACAGGGGCATGTCTATTTGTGAAGCAATGGCTATAGATATAGGGTATCTGTGAAGAAGGGGATACTCCAGTGCAGACAGTTTGTATATCTAGACACGAGCATGTAATTTATATGATTTTGCAAACCATTGACTTTTGTATTTGGACAGAGAACTGGCTAATCTGGGATAGATTACACAAGAGGGTGAGAAATTATTTTGGAGTGTACGAGTGTAAATATGAGTGTTGAAATATTGCATCTCCTGCATATGTGTTTGTAATTTAGAATTTTCTAGTTGGAATGTTTGTCAATTTTGTTTCTCAAGGTATCTTGGGTCCATTCATAAGCACCTACTGTTGTTTGCGACACATAGCATAGTATACAGTGCATAAAGTGAGGCAAATAAGACCTTCATCCATCAAGCAGTTTCAACCATTTAACACCCTACCCATGAAACTTTTAATACACTTTAATTGTAGAAACGTACCATTTGGAACATTTCTCTAAAACTTCTAATAACCTGCAGTTACTTCATCTGTAGGAATACAGCTCCACAGTTCTAAAAAAAACAAAATAACTCTCATCCCCTGTTATATTAAGCCTTTGGTCCTTCCTTCTTTTTTATTAAGCTAGTTGGATTAGGGTTGCATACCACAGTGGGGTTTGCTAGTAAAAGCTAAATAAAGCAGGGAGGAGGCAGATACCCAATATCTGGTTACAAATGCATATGACTTTTAAAAATATCATTTGGTTGCGGTCAGATAGCTGACAAGTCATCAGTTTTTTTATTAAGGATGGACATGCCCTTTAAGGAGAAAAAAAAACTAAACTACACAATATAATACAAATCCCAAATGTTTTTGGATTATGTACCAAAATTATAGTCAACACATACATTTACTGTATAGTAACAGTATGTGTGTATTCTAGTTTGTATGTATGAGTGTATGTAAAAACACATACAGTACTGTATTAGGTAGGGTTTGCCAATCAACTAAAACAATTCAGAGGTCACCTACACTATTACCATATTAAGTAATCTGGGAAACCCTAGTTTGATGTAACAGTATTTTTTTTTTTTTTTTTTTTAAAACGTCACCACATTTTTAACAAATGTAATAAACTAGGTGGTAAACAAAGATAGTAAATCCGTAAAGCTTTTTAATGTTCAACCTAAAGTAACTGTATATATAAAAAAACAAACAAAACAAAATGTTCAGGCTTAAATATGCATGAACAATGTCCTTGGTCTGTGTTCGTAAATATTTTGTGACTCAAAATAATATTATGGTATTATCGAAATTTGGATATATACTTAGTCTAAAGGCTGCAAACAGCTACTAAGAACTCCTCCCCACCACTCCAATGACAGCTGCAAGGGAGCAATGGTGCTAATCATCTTCTTCTTTGCATCCGATGTATTACTAAAGAACCACCACCTGCCCCCTTTATAACTTTGTCCTTGTTTCTAGATTCCTATTTTCTCTAATTTTTTTTACCACGAAATCCATAATAACAAATAAAGCATCTAATAATAATTGTTTTAATATATTAAAATGAAATGATTATGGCTCGTTGACGCTGATTTTACTGAATTTTCTTCCTCCTCCAAACCCTGCCCATAGCCCAGCAAGAGTCCTCAATGAATACTGTACTTTAACATACACCTATTTTTTTTTTTTTAATCTCCAAATGCTGCAACAAGTTTTTTCTATTTATTTTTGTATTTACATTGAATTATTATTATATTCATTTTATTATTTTATTTTTTGCATGGGGGTGGGTGGGACAGCTTTAGGGCATCCCAGTTAAGCAATGACCGCATCTCTATCCCTGAACTAATTCATATCTGGGGTTTTCCCCACAGTGTTCCTCATTACCTAGTAACCCCAATCACAGACAACTTGTAAAGACGCTCAGTCCACTAGTTGTTACCAGAGTTTCTGACCAATAATAAACTTTTAACTATATTGACCATTCAAACATAGTGAATCAATTCACTGTCAGGCCATCCCCCTGCGTCTGTCAGCTCTTTAGTGCTTTACATTTTATGGGCAGGCAGTGGAGGGCGGACCTCTGACAGTTTGCTTATCCAATAATAAAAACACAGCACTATATTAAGGTGGTGAATCAGGCTGCAATATTTATTACCAAATTTAAAAATATATACTTCTTAACCTTTATACCGTAAATCAAATAATAACTTCCAATTCTTACCAACGATTTTAGGTCATTTCCCTTTTTCGCGACCTGCCGGACTGTCCCTTTTCCATTTCACCAAATGAAGGCCTTTGCCATTAACCCAGCTAAGCCCCCATTGCATAACTCTTTCTTTCCTCCACGTCAGTCTTTGCGGATACCTCAGCTCAAGACTGAACTTCACACCCATCAATAATGATTTTCTATGAACCTGCAGCCATTATACAATTTCATGCCAAGATCAAGACATTTGAACACCATCATACGTGTTAGGCCTGTTTCACACGCCTCTGGATGAAGTATTTCCAGGCAACAAAGTGTAAAGATTTATCTGAAAGCTCAATGTGTATATACTTGGTGTCTGCACAATTTCCAACCAAACAATCCTGTGTCAGGAATAGACAGTACAACCCTTCCAGATGTTTTTCCATTTGCCAAATGAGGGAACTGTAGGCCCGTAACCAATGTCATACTTACCTTGGAAGAGAATCAAGTCTGGATAACTGTAATCCACCAACATATCAAAAATCACTATTAAAATGTCTTTTAATGTTAATACCCTTAACCTCACCCATACATTATCCTTTCCTTTTATCATGCCTGAGATTATTCAATACAAATGTTTCTCAGCTCTTATTCTAACCTATTATCAACTGCAAGACTAAAAAAACTAATGCCCACTTGCCCATGTCCAAATCACTTCCTTACTCAAGCCCAACAGTGCAGCCTGTGTGGCAGCTCCTATGCTTAAAGGGATGTAAACTGAAATGTTAATCTAACCAACTGCAGAAGATAGAGCTAGGAAAGTAGAACAAATTTGGGCAAACTTTAGAAACGTGGATATGTGGCAAATCTCAGGAATAGCAACTGGACCAAACAATTATCAATCCTCTACTTCTTTTCTGTTAGAAAGCACCTCACCCAGACTCTAATAGCTTATATCCTCGTTTGTAAAAATCCTGTTGCCAACATGACCTCCCATTATGGCTTTGCCACAGTGAGATCTTACCTTACCCGAAGGAAAATTAGAGACTCAATCCCATTATTAGATCATACAAGCCTTCTGTTAAAAACTCTACCTACCAGCATAACACAAGTTTCATAGTAAAACGTTTACAATTAATCCTTAAAGGGAACTGTGGTCTCCAACCATGGTTTAAGGTTCATACCTTTAATGAATATCAAACCACCTCTCTACGTGCTGCACAGACCAAATATGAAAGAATCACTGATCATAAGTTAAGGGTGGGAGGTTCTGAATCTGCGGTCATAAATACTAGTTCCTCCTTCTAATCTGGCAGTTGCACATGCTCATGCATGACTGAATGGTAGAAGGGGGTGGGGAGAACACCACGCCCTGCTTTTTTTAATGCCTCCCACTTGCTGGCCCTTCCACTTTTGGGCCCTGTGGCCCCTTCCCTTGCAGCAGCCGCAACCTGGCCCCTTCCCTTGCAAGACCCCTCCCACTCAGGACTCTGTTGGCCCCACCCACTCACGGGTCCCATTGCCCATCCACTCACGGTCCCGTGGCCCGACCTATCATGGACGCCTATGGCCCCTCCCTACTTGCACCTTAGACCAATACACTCCTATCCACTAAAGAGACTACAAAAACAGCCTTTTCAGCAGAAAAAGAATCAGGGGGTGGGGGTGGGGGGGGGGGGCAATGAGATAGCCACACTGGGGGAGGGGCCATTTGGGCCAGTAATGGGAGGGGCCACAGAGGCTGCAAGGAAAGGCCCAAGGAAAGGGCCAGGATAGGTCTGCAGGGGGGAGCCCCAGATCCATTAGAGGGAAGGGCCACAGTAGGCTGCAAGGAAGGGTCCAAAAGGCCTTCAAGGGAAGGGGCCACGAGTAGGAAGAACACAGGAAAGAGGACTGTCACGTGGTTTCAGAGCAGGAAGTGCAGGGGATCTGGTGATGCTCCTACCATGTCACACATATAAATGTAAATATCTCTGAAAAATATGTAAAATAAATAATGAAAGTAATTGCAAAAATCCCTCAGAAAAGCATTCCTGTTAATTTACCTAAAGTCATTTTTGCGACCACAGTCACCCTTTAAAAACAATCTTGGTTCACAGCAGAAGTGTTTCCTGTGATAATGGAATCTGTTGGCTACCCCTTTAAATAAATTCAATAGAACTCACTAGTGTGAGTGTCCTATGGACCAATAAACAGGCAGTAATCTAAATGGTGTACAACCCAACCCATACAAACTACCCATGCCAAGAACTGGGTTAATTAGGGTTACTACAATAAATACCCATCACAATGAAACCCATGCAGCCAGTGACAGGATGGGTGTATTGGTCCATCATATCTGATTTTACCAGTAAAGCTTCCTGTCCATATCAATCCCACAATCCCATAGCCAGCAGGGAATGGTGGATCATCCTATATAAACCTTTTATCTTTCTTGTTACAAACCCAAAGTTGACACTAGAGATGGACCCAAACCCGAGTTTGTGCTGAACTTCATGATTTTGTGTTTTAAACTAGTTAAGTTTTTCCAAACTCGAGGACTTATTTTCGTTAATTATTGAATGTAACGTTCAAATTCGGTACCCCTCAATGAAGCCTTCAATTTCTGTACCCTCGCATGTTAATGGTCTGTAACCTCAAATGTATATTTCGATAACCCTCCAATTAGCCGACGATTCCGTAACTCTCTAAATGTAGCTTTCGATTTCGTGTAAGACTCAAAGTATCGTTCGATAACCCTCGAATATAATCTTTGATTTTCGATGACCCTCGAATGTAGCTTTTGTTCGAATCGGTAACCCTCGAGTGTCTTTGATTCGGTAACTCTCAAGTAGCCTCGATTGTAACCTCGAATGTATCCCCGATTTCGGTTAACCTTGAATTTATCGTTAATAACCCTCAAACGTAATGTTCAATTTTCGATATAACCCTCGAATGTAGCCTTAATCGAGTAACCCTCAAATCTTTTGATACCCTCAAATTTAATGTTCGATTAATGATATCCCTCAAATGTAGCATCAAATTCGGGAACGCTCGAATGTAGCTTTTGAATTCGGTTAACCCTCAAATATAGCCCTGATTATGGTAACCCTGGATTGTAGCCACCACCGATTTCTGTAACCCTTGTTTTTATCGTTCAATAAGCCTTTCCTGCTTATTCTATCTAAATTTTCATTAGGGGTGACATACCCTTGAATGTTCTGTCAGGAATTTAGCTGCAGGAAAACTGCCTGTGTATGTGTTAGGGCTGAAAACCCGGGCACAACGGGGTAATTCTAAGCCAAACCCTGTATTTGTCATTGAAAAAGAGGACAAATCAGGGATTTCCCTGACGTCTGGAAACCCTTACTACAACTTAACCCTCCACACTTTTGCCATTGACATCAGGCCTTGCGGCTGCCATGGTACCAATGTAATTACAGAACAGCTGCAGGCTTAGCAACATTAACTAATTAACATTAACTATCAACTCTACATGAGGCTCCATGTTATCGAGTACAAGAGAGCAAATTAATCGCCTCTCTAAATGAAACCATTGGATTGGATATATTTACCTATCACCATGGCTACCAGTCCCTCCGGGGCCTGCTGGATAAGAGTAGGCCGTGTGAAGGCAGCTTGAGAGTGCCTGAGCAATATGACCAGGATGGCAGCCCTGACACTGAAAGTTCCACTTGCAACAGCTGACATGTGGGAGAAGCAGGGTATAAAGTTACACATCTCCATCCATCCCACTGCTAACAGGGCACTGCCATCAGCCTCCCCTGTTAGTAGGAGATATGACAAGCTAGACACCGTGGCGGATCTACGTTAAAACATTCGGGGCACGCTTTTTGGCAACGTGTTTTGGCAAAAGTGCCCGAATGTTTTAACTGCCTGTTGCCCCGAACTTCTGGATTCCCCGGCTGCGTGAACCTCTGGGCACGTCGCGCAGTCCGGAGCACGCAATGACGTCATGCGCAATGGCCGAGCGCCAATGTAACGAGCGCGCCACGCAAAGAGATATCAGGAGGGAGTCCAATAAGGTAGCAGTGCACCGTAAGCAGTACTAGCAGCAGAGCCTAGATATTAGATACGATTAGATAGATAGCAGATAGATTAGAAGAGTTAGACAGAGATTGATCAGATAGATAGAATAGATAGATAGCAGTTGATGAGATGATAGATAGATAGATAGATAGATAGAAAAGAGATTAAGATAGATAGCAGTTAGATAGATAAGAATAGATAGCTAGCAGTTAGATAGATAGATAGCAGTGAGATGAGATAGATAGATAGATATAGCATAAATAGATAGATCGCAGAGTTAGATAGATAGATAGATAGATAGCCGAGTTATATGATAGATAGATAGCAGTTAGATAGATAGAATAGATAGATCATAGATAGCAGTTAGATAGATAGATAGCAGAGATAGATAGAGATAGATATAGATAGATAGATAGCAGAGTTATCTAGATAGTAGATAATAGATAGATAGCAGAGATAGATAGATGATAGATAGCAGTTAGATAGATATGATAGATAGCATAGATAGGACAGTTAGATAATAATAGATAGCAGAATAGATAGAATAGATAGATAGAGCGTTAGAACTAGAAGATAGATAGATGATAATGATAGATGATAGTAGATACAGAGTAGATAGATAGATAGATAGAGATAGATAGCATTATGATAGATAGATAGATAGCAGCAGTTAGATGATAGATAGAGTTGATAATAGCATAGAGTATCGATGATAGAAGATAGAGTTAGATAGTAGCTGCAGAGTTAGATAGATAAATAGATTAGATAGATAGATCAGTTAGATAGATAGATAGATAGATCGAGATAGATAGATAGGTTAGATAGAGTTAGATAGATAGATAGATAGCATTAGATAGATAGTAGATAATAGACTAGAACAGAGTTAGATAGATAGATAGATAGATCGATAGGATAATAGATCGCAGATAGATAATCATTGTAGATCATAGATAGCTACGTTAGCTCGATAGCGTAGATAGATAGATGCACACGTCGCTCGATCGATAGGCTCGATAGATCGCTCAGAGACTAGGAGATAATATAGATAGATAGATTAGATAGATACTATAGTATAGAAGATCAATAGATAATAGAGATAGATAGATAGACATACAGTACCACGACAGATTGAGACAGAAATAGATGATAGATAGATAATAGATGATAGATAGATAAAGTGAAGTTTGATAGCTCGATAGATAGATAGATCAGCAGATTTAGATAGATAGATAGATATATAGCAGAGTTAGATAGATAGATAGATTTATGAGATAACGGCAGATGAGTTAGATAGATAGATAGATAGTAGATAGAATAGATAGTAGCTAAAGTATAGTATCACGATTAGATAGATAAGCATGAATTAAGATAGATCAGATAGAGTTAGATATGATAGAATTATGATAGTAGCATTTAGATTAGATAAGAATTAGATAATAGATAGCAGTTAGATAGATAGATAGCAGAGTTAGATGATAAATGATAGAATAGATAGCGAGTTAGATAGTAGATAGATAGCAGAGTTAATAGA
Organism: Hymenochirus boettgeri; assembly: GCA_019447015.1. NCBI lineage: Eukaryota > Metazoa > Chordata > Amphibia > Anura > Pipidae > Hymenochirus > Hymenochirus boettgeri. The sequence goes on along the minus strand of CM033470.1, from coordinate 216,954,232 downwards.
TAGATACAGTTTAAAGATAGATGATAAGCAGAGTTAATAGATAGATAGCTATATAGAGTTAGATATATCGATAGCAGAGTTAGAATGATTAGATAGCCTTTGATAGATGATAGCAGAGTTAGATAGAATTAAATAGATAGATAGATATCAGTTAGATAGATAGATATAGCAGAGTTAGATAGATAGATAGATAGATAGCAGAGTTAGATCGATAAATAGATATATAGATGATAGATAGCAGTTAGATAGATAATAGCATAGTTAGAATGATAGATATATCACAGTTAATCGATAGATAGGCAGAGTTAGATAGATAGATAGTCAGTTTAGAATAGATAGATAGCAGAGTTAGGATAGATAAAATAATAGATCTATAGCCTTTTATATTCAGATAGATAGATAGCAGATTAGATAGATAGAAGAGGTTACAGTTAGATAGATTTAGATAGATGATAGCAGATTACATAGATAGTAGATAGATAGATATATAGATAGATAGCAGAGTTAGATAGCTAGATGAGATTAGATAGATAGATAGATCGATAGATAGATAGATGATAGATAGATAGATAGATAGCGAGTTAAGAAGATATATAAGCGTTAGATTTCGATCGATAGTATTAGCACGTTAATAGATAGATATCCGAGATCCCGAGATATATGATATATAGATAGATCGATAGATAGATAGATAGATAGATAGTATAGATAGATAATCGATCGATAGTCAGAGTTAGAAGATAGATAGATAGATATATAGATAGTAGATAGATAGATAGATAGATCGATAGATAGAAATCGCAGAGTTAATCGCTAGATAGATAGATACATAGAGTTTTAAGATAGATAGATATATATATAGATGATAGATAGATAGATAGCATGATTAGATTATAGATAGATAGATATAGATAATCGCAGTTTAGATAGATAGGATAATAGCAGAGCTAGATAGAGTAGAATAGCATTTGATAGATCGATAGCAGACGTTAGATAGATATATAGAGTTAGATAGATTGATATCAGAGTTGATAGATAGGAATAGCAGTTAGTACTAGATAGCAGGTTAGATAGATAATAGATGATAGATGCAGTTAGATAGATAGATAGATTAGCAGAGTTAGATAGATAGATAGCAGTTAGTAGATAGATAGGCAGAGTTTAATAGATAATACGAATAGAGTAGAATAGATAGATAGCAGAGTTAGGATAGATAGATAGCAGTTTAGATAGATCAGATAGCAGAGTTGATAAATAATAGATAGATAGTAGCAGTTAATGAGTAGATGAGATAGCAGCGTTAAAGTAGATGCAAGGTTAGATAGATAGATAGATAGATAGCAGATTAGATAGATAAATAGATAGAATCGATAGCAGTTAGATAGATAGAGGCAGAGTTTAGATAGTAGATAGAATAGACATTTAGATAGATAGTATCAGAGTTAGATAGTAGATTAGGTAGAGTTAGATGCTATATAGTCAGAGTTAATAGATAGATATATAACAGTTAGATAGATAGATCAAGCAGAGTTAGATTAGATAGATAGCAGTTTAGAATATATAAGTAGCAGAGTTAGATAGATAATAGATAGATAGATAGCAGTTAATCGATAGATAGATAGCAGAGTTACATAGATAGATAGGTAAGTTATATAGGATCTCTAATAGCAGTTACATTAGATAGATAGATGATAGATAGATTAATAGATAGAGAGACACAGGAGATAGACCGAAGTAGAATGACATAGTTAAATAAACAAGAGGCGGATCTATAGATAGAGATAGATATACCCAGGAGAGAAATGGACAGATGAGGATATTAGATAGGGCAGAGTCCATGTAGAGGTAAAGAATTCTCCCTGGCCAAAGGTGTGGGCAATCCATCTGACTACAACTGAACACAGCATTAGTTTACAATGACCAAATTGCTACCAGTATATTTGAAAATTGCCAGTTTTACTGTGAACTTTGGTGCCTCTCGATCCACTCTCTGATCTCTATCTCTGTCGTCCTATTGCACTGTCTTTCTGTCGATTTATCACATTGGGCTAGTGTCTATGTTTTGTGTTGTCTGTCTGTATGCTTTTGGCAACTCTATAAGTACATAGTGGTGGTGTGGCCTATTGGGGCAGAGAAAGGGCGTGGCCCTAACAAATTTACTGCGCGTCATGGAGTGGCCCAAAAGTGCCCCTGATCTTCTTAGACCCTAGATCTCCCCTGCTAGACAACCCAGCCACCTACCTTCATCCCAAACCGCTCACAACACTTCATGGAAGAGCCTGCAATCTTATGCCTGACACAGGCACTAGTCCTACAGAGCCGTGTTTATTTCGTACAATTCGATGGTTCTTGCCGCCTATTTGTAAGAGGGTAGGCAAACACTACTTTGAGGGTTATTTCCGGATTCAAGGGTTACCATAATGGCCCGCGTTCGAGGATTATGGACGAATTTGAGGTGTAGCAAAAGCATTGTCAATAACCCTCGAATGTGAGTTTCGCCAACCCTCAATTTTGGCTATAACCCTTAAGGTGGCATTCGGTTACCCTTGCATGTTGCATAACCCTTGGCGATCGATTGTTACGCCTCGACAATACAATGGCAGAAGACATACAATGGTCCCGATTCGTAAGGAAAGTTAGTGTTAAACAAGTTTTTGGTGATATGTACATTTTCCAGACATTTCCCAGGTCCCAAAACCATTTAACCAGTAAGTTCCTTGCTATTTTGAAACTTGTATTTTATAACTAAACTTTTAAACTATTTTTTTCCCTATTGATTTTTAATGGCACGTTGTTCGAACTATAGAACTTTTACTGAAGTTCATAATTTCTAAAACGAACATAACTTTAGGAAGTTCAGCATCTCTACTGATATAAATATATTGTTGGTGTACACAAGGTCTCCCCATCTCCGCTCCCCCTTGAAGCATTCTTTTAACCTTGCTATAAGCACACACTGGGATGCCTGATACCAGTTAATCATCTCACAGTCTACTGTTGCTCTCTAAGCCTTGCTGCGGCAACGCTGGGACACGGAGCCCCTAGTTCTCTCGCCCCTTCTCAAATCACGGCTGACAATGGTAGCAACGTGCCATCTAGCTAGCAGTGGGAGGTCTCGGGTAGGTGCTGGACTACCAGCTCTTTTTCCCCAACTATTTTGCAAACAAAATACAAAAAGGTACTACATGACACAATGACAAATCAAGACGATATCCCCTTATATGATAAATATTTTTTTTAATGTTTTCATAGCACCATTTCCATATGTAGGGCATTCTTTGTCCCAGCGTTTACCAGCATCATTGGGCCATATTTAGAATGCGTGCTCTTGTAATTTAGCAATACCGTGTATCATTGTTAATGTACGACCACGGCGTACATGTACGGCCTTGTCGTACATTTCCGCCTACATTCGTTTATTAAATGTTCGTAAACTACCTAAACTCCCGCAATAGTATTTATGTGTATTGTACATCTACTACGATTTGCGTTATCGGAGATTTCCGTATCAGTATAATGATCGTTATCGTACATTTCATATAGTAAGTCAATTAAACTGTAATTTACCGATCATTAAAAAAATCACCTATGAAAAAGCTTCAAAAGCGATACCACGATTAGCCTCTATACACTGCTAGGGGCTGCAAAAGCAAGTGAAATCGCCAAACAGTCTGAAATCCCCGCCAAAACTTTTAATGGCTCTGCCCCAAACCTTCTCCTCTCACCTTCTCCTCTCCCCTCCCTCGGTCACTGACTATTTCATTTAAGTTACTATTGTTAATGCTGTTTTTTTCTATTGTTTGTGCTTTAAAGGGGAGTTCAGTGCAATACATATGCATTTCAGAAAAAAGAGTAAAAAAACCAGTATTTTTTCATCCCAATGACCTATCTCCAATTAGCATTTTGTCCTGTGTATAAATAAAATGCAACCAAAAAAAAAAAAAAAAAAAAAAAAATAAATAAAAAAAAACAAATACTGACTTCCTATTTGCCGACCCCTAGTAGAGACGTTATAGGACTTGCCCTTTGACCCAACCCTGGGTTGATTCTTTTGCTCAGTAGAGATCTTGAGCATCTTTGACCCATCAACAGCCGAATCCGTCCGAAATTATATTAGGAACATTCCAAGGAAGTGGTGCATTCTGGGAAGAAGACTGTTAGAACCTAAAAAGGTCAGCTCACTAATATCAACAGCAGGAACAGCAAGGGTATATCAACTGATTTTTTCAAAATGTGAGAAATAATGTAGAATAACTAGAAGCATTACAACAAACTAAACAATTTTAACAAATATTGATAATTTCCCGACTGACCTTTATTCTAATGTGCTGCCTTGTACTGGCACAAAAGCGAACCCCTACCCCTACACCCAAACTAGCTGTTTTTCCTCTTCTTCTCATGTCTGCATGATGTCTACATTGATTATGAATTTTTCTTTCTTTTATTCTGCACCAATCCCCTCCCCCGCTTTGTATTTTGCTTATCTTGCAATCTGTTTTTTCACTATTTAATTTCTGTTTTCCTTCCCCCATACAACCATACCACCGCTTCCCTTTCAATCGTTTTTCTAATCTCTAATTTCCTTTCTAATTTTCCTAAAATATGATATTCCATTCAACGGATTGGAAACCTGAGATTGGGTTGCCAATCTGAGAAGGGTTCGAAAACAACAAACTAGTTTCGTAGTTCTTGCGGATATAAAGCTTGGGTAGAACTCTCGGTTCAGTCAATCTTAGATATTAAGAACTAAATACATCAGGGGAATGGCTTACTTGGCAGGCTATAAGACAAGTTAGGGCCTATATATGAATACTTAAAACAAAATATATTAATTGGCCATATAATAAACATTCTTGTGCATTGTTCCTATAAGGTCATATCAAGGATTCATGGACCCGATTAGAAAATAAGTCTCATCTTCACCGAATCTCCTGCAGATGTGGGTAATAAAACATAAAAAGGGGAATACTTTTCTGATTGCCATTGGAGTCGGAAGATTTCCATCCCCCCACCACCCCCTTTTTAAAAAGCATTTATTTTTTTGGCCTTCCTCTGGATCAACTGGATAGCTGGATACACACCATACAATAATTCGGATCGGGGTAATTTCGGGTCGGTCAGCCGAATAATTTAATGTGGCTCTGACCAAATCAGCTGCTGCTTTTGCCGTGATCGACATACCTCCTCCTTGACAACTGTTCTTGATCGGTCTGCCAGGAGTAAGAATTGTTGCTGGGTACCTACATTAGTAGGGTTAAGAAGTGGATCGAAAAAGTTGGACTAGATAGACATATGTCTTTATTCACCCTCAATTACTATGTTACTATGTTGGTACCCTTTGTAATTAATGTTGGCATTTCATTTGTGAAAAAAATAATTGGATTATTTTCTAACAGCATGCATAACTCTTGAGACTTGAGACTTCTTACATTACAAGCTAAACAAGTACTTTCTCAAACCTCCTATCGCTAAAAAGCCTAAAGTAACTACTCGTAACTATCTCACAGACTTTTTGTGCCTGTTGTCTATATGCAATCGAAGGACCTCGTGCCACACTATATCTCCTTTTAAAAGCACATCACATTCCTGCCCAGCCAAAACCTTATATATTCATATGGATTCGGATGAGAATCTTTGGATGCCAGTTGATAGCCTCACGCAAAAAAACAAGAGGATACCACTGAAATCTCGGTTGCTAGCCTTAAGGTCATGTCCACCACTTTTCAAAATTTTAGTTCCCCCACACCCTCAACTGCTATATTATATTTTTCCCGAGACTCCCCATCTTCTTTACTTACCTTCCCTCATGCATGGAACGCAAGCATGGCGGGACCAGCAGCCTCGTCCCTGATTGTCTGAGCGGCAGCACATCCGGACGCGGCGCCGGCAGTTCAGAAAACGCTGGAGTTCAGGGGAGTCTCTGGAAAATATAATCTAGTGGTTGGGCAACGAGCCCTACTATATGGACAGGGGATTATACACTAAGGAAGGGAGACAAAACGGTGGACTGGAGGGAAGGGATTGGTGGAAGGGCTGTTCTGAGTCAGCCAAAACCCTCTGAAGTAACAGCTCAGAGGCGGAAACATTTTCCCTGGTGGCCAGGCTCCTGGTGGTCAGTTTTCTGGACTTTTGGGGGAATTTTTACAGAAGAACCATTTGAAGCTGGATGTAGGTAAGATTTATGCCTAACACAGTGGGGCCGTAGTGGGTTAAAGATGTAGTTTGGGGGTGGACTGTCCTTTTAAAATGAATATGTGAATATATAGGAACTATCAACAGAGTAAGGTAACACCCATAATAATGCCTTGTTCTTGTCGTTTGTTCCCCTTGCATACACCCTCAACCCCCTATAAAATAGGTCTCAGTGTTAAGTGCATTTGGTTCCCGCCCTTATCTTCATCCAGTCATCACCCGGGACCCGCCCCGCAATTTCTGCTTTCACTTAATAAACTCCATTATCCTTTTCATCTGTCAGCACGCAAACCTTCAGCTCTCTAGCCCCGGTTTCCTTACTCTGAGATTCCCCTAAGTCCATTAGGATCCGTCCCCATCCACCCTCCTTTGAGCAGGAAGCTCCATTCGATGAGAGAGGTAGGGGGGATGAGTTCTGTCTCGACCCGCGCCCGTAAGTGTTGATCCCAACAGCTGGCTTGTTCCTTGGAACGCTGGAAAAGAGCAGTAGGAGGGGGCTGTGTTATTGAGACTTGGGCCTGTGCCCTACAGATCCTGTCTGCCCCTCTTTTTCAGCTCGCTAAGGGAAGAGCCCCACCACCCATCAATCATCAATACTCGAATGAATGGATGTAGAGGACAGAATATCACATCACACCCAGGCAATGAAGACAAACAAGGGCCTAGGTAGGTGTCCCATGTCTCCTGTTTACTGCTGGGTGGTTCTTCACTCCGGAGGATTGAATAGTCCCTTGCTCTGCTCTAGCATTCTGTATGTGGTACGTGTGTTAAAAGCAAAGCAAGTGGCATTTAAAATGGTTGCCCTGCTCTATAACTGCAAATGAGTCCTTCCAATCACTGAGCCGCTTTTATTAGCCACAGCTCCTAAGTACATGATTAGTAAAAGACCGGGACAAGCCACCAGATTATCCCATTTTGGCACCACGTTATTGTATATTTGTTGGCATTTTCACATCCCTATTTGGCTACCAGATAATGTGCGTGGTGCACGCTTTATCGGTAAATGGTAACAACCCCCTCTCTCTGGAATCCCTGGACGTGGTTGCCATAAGAAGGAATTGTTAAAAAGAAAAAAAAAAACAGCCAGCTGCAGCATCCTTGGTTTACAAATGGAGGTACAGTAAAGAAAGGAAGTGTACTGCTTAGATTACCTCTATGGATGATGATTCATAAGAATGAACAGTATTGGTGTTTATTACAGGACGAATATAGTTTTAAACGTGAAGGAGCTGTAAATGAAAATATACATGGATACTAATCTGAGAAAAGAAAGCAGTTATTACATGTTATTCCAAACTCCAATAATCAACGTACTTATTGCAGTTTATTACATGGAAATGGCATGCTGGTTGTAGGTAACAAGGGTAATGAAGTCTTAGAGTTACATCTTTTAAAAGGGACAGTTCAGTGGAAATACTCAATATTTGTTAAATTTGTTAGTTGTGGTATTGCCATACTTATTATTCTACATAGTCTCTTCCATTTTGAAAAATCGTTGATTTTCATACCTGTTGCTATGCCCTGCTGTTGACATTAGTGAGCTGACATTCAGGTTCTAATGGTCCCTTCATTCCCATATTCAACAACTTCTTGAATGTTCCTAATGAGTAATTGTACTGAATTTGGCCTGTTGGATTGGTCAAACAGCTCGATCTCTATGAGCACTGAATCAAACCCAGGCCTGCGTCTGGTCAAGACCATATGTGTCTCTACTCTGGGTTCCTGCAAACAGGAGTCAGTATTTTTCGGTGCATTTATAATATTTAATACACGACCAAAATGCTGAATTGGCAATGAAGGTCATTGGGCTGGAACAATATTGCTCACTTCTTATTTCTGAAAAAGCTATGTATTTGTCACTGAAACTTCCCCTTTAAGGGTATGGCTACCTGGCCTGTCCTAGCCCACTGGCTGTTTTTATTATACAATCTAATTAACTGATTATTGTATAATAGAACAAAAGGTGGTTCTTTATTTATCAAATAGGAGCTATCGGACAGATAGAGAAACATACCCCCACAAGTGCACCTCCGCATCCTGCTTCTTCTGACTGGTCCCGACTGTATCCATAAGTCATTGAATATGGTTTCCTACCTCCCTGTGTCTCCTACTGGGGGTCCAGCACCTAAGGAAAATCCAATTCCCAAGAGGAATGGCACCTCTACTATGGCACAATACCTCTTCAGAAAACATGTGGGACGAATCCTCTACTGTGTAATCAAATCCAACTTTATTGTAAAACATCAGCGCATAGTGAAGGAAAATTACATCAAACCAGCCACACCTGACGCTGTTTCGTGACCATTTGTCACCTTCGGATGAGTCATGAACGCATTGTCCTGCAGTTTTTCTTAAAGAGGTATTGTTCCCCCGCCCCCCCCCGACTATCTCCAATAGTCCCATAGTTATTACAATGTGGGAAAATTGAGACTTGTGGAAAATGTCTATGTTGCTTGGTAGCTACACCCTCTAAGAGGATTTTACACAAGCTTCCCTAGAATAAATGCAAACCAGAGAGCCGCTACAGACCTTTTTTTGGCTTTATTGAGCCATCATCGGTAACATTACATTTTATGCACATGTGAATAAGATAAAATGCCTTATACTCCTCCTACCCCTAAAGAACTCTCCTCCCTCTTTAAAATTTATTAATGTGAAAAAGTGTATCTTTTTTTTGGCCTTGAATTTGATATGTGCTCATTATTTAAAAGGACAAAGAAGGCAAGTTGTAAAAGATACTAGTTATTTCGGGGTTTTTCGTATGGTTGCTGGACTTGTGGTGGTGTCGATACATAGGCAGTGATAAATACACTCATGGTTCCACCGTTTCTGTTAAAGCGACCTAACTGTCCTATTACTGTTGCCTTGCAAATTATTATTTACAAGAGGTGAGATCGCAATATTCCCACCCCCTTTGAATCATAACAGTTTGGGTAACAGAGTTTAACTTGCCTACAGTTTGCTCCACTCCGTGTCTCTCTCCACTGACATGCGTGGGAATGTACGATCCCGCCCCCATCTTTAACATGTCACATACAGTATGCCAAAGGATTGGAGCTCTGTCTAGACATTTGTCCATCCTCTGGAAAGATAGATCAAGTGGAGCACCGGTAGTGAAGTTAAACTGTTACCCAGGAAACATGTGGAATAACAATCTCATCTCCCTTGAATAATTAGGTAGCATTTGCAAAGAACATTCATAGGACGGATTTTATGTCCCTTTAAGGTTTCACTGCCAGCTCTGTACGACCCTTTATCCACAGAGAAACCTCTTTAGTAGTTAATCTTTTGCCTTGGTTAGGTATATTTTAATTAATTATAGTCCGCCAATACCAATCATCCTAATATTACTTCTCATGCAGGCATTGACTAAATGGCATATACTTTTTGTTTACTACTGTATTGCTGCCATGACCTTCGTTCTTATATATATATACTTTTCGATTAATATATAATAACTGTATTTATCCATACTGATTTTGTTTATTTATTTGTATTTACCTTCCAACCATTTGTAGAACCTTTCAAAATCACTTTATTCTTCTGAGATTTCTATGACAGTCCTAAGGGTGTTTTCGATTGATGGTAAATCAAATAGGAGAAATAATTGTGACTTATACCCAGAACTGTTTATTTTAAAAAAAACCTGGACCTCAATTTATTTTGTTCTTTTGTATGTTATTAAATGAAAAGTCTGTTAATGTTTTTGTCCTTATCTGGTATAGTAAATGTAGAACATTGTGGTTTCACATTTGCATATGTTTTTTGTTTGGCCTTTACAAGGCAGTTGGTTTCATCTATTCCCTCATTGAGTGCCTATGTAGATCACTACTTCTGATTGAGTCGTGGCCCGGTTTACTCATTGCTTGAAGTTTTGATTACTTTTCCTCACAAATTTGTACAAAAATGGTCTTATCTAGGAAATGTGGAGTGAGTCGTGGGAGCATTAGGGCTCACTAACACTAAAGCCTAACCATCTTACAGTCTTGATCTCAAAATTATTTTTGCTTGAACTTTTTTTAGGGTCTGTTAAAGGAAAACCTGTGGCCAAAAATACAAGCCCCTTGTCATAACTTTTAGATCAATCTTGCGATACCTCTTCCCCTGCTCTTTTAATTAATGTGATGGTTTCAAACTTGGAAAAAACCATCAGTAGTTTTAGTATGCCATGTCACTACTCTCACTGATATTAGTAGAAACCAGCATGCAGCCATGCTACTTGAATCAATGGTGATGCCCTGACACCATCAAGGTGACAGCTCACATGTTTTTTGCTGCAGTAAGTGTGGTTGCTAAGCAACTGAAACATCAAACAAATTGAAACCTTCTTTTCGAAGAAAAGCCTGCAATGTTCACGCAACCACCTGGATGAACTTTTTGTGGTTCATAGCACAAAGGGCAGTTCAGACTTGTAAGGTTACCCATTGGACCACGGCACAGCCAATATAAAGATGTTTCAAAAAAATTGAATGTCCCCATCTTATATTGGACCAATATACATATTGATCCAATATAAGTGGAATGGATTATCTAATAAGATTGGAAAAAATCTATCCTTAACAATGCTCTTTAAATAACCATTTCTTTTTTTTTTGGTGTTTGTTTAGCTCTGTGTATAGAGTAGCGAATCTGGAGAAATCCTCTCTCTGGTCAAGCAAATGTAGCATTCCTATAAGTTAGCATGGGTGGGTTCGACCCCTATAGCACATAAGAAAGATATTGTTTTTATTACTTACTTACATTCCCCCCTTCAAAAATATTTCAGGTTTAAAGATTTGATCTCATTTTTGCACTAGTTTTGAGATTTTTACTGATTTTGCATGTCAGATTATGCAGAGATCTATGGTTAACCATTGAAGGAGTACAGACATGGGTGCGCAATCTTGCTGTCGATGATTAGATAATTACGCTCTTAATATTAATAGGAGTGCAAAATGACTGGGCTTAAGAGGAATCAGTTTCTCTGTTTGCTAATCAATGTTTGCTCTTCCTATGTTCTTTCAGTCCATCTGTTGTCTCCTTTAAGACGAGCCTTCCTGCTCTTTTGGCCCCCACCCAGTGAGCTGTTTTTTCTTTACTAATAGTATTATTATTGGTGGGTTGCTATTCCAGCCCTGGTAATGCTGTTGCAGCATTGCTCTGTGTTTCAAGAATTACGTTTTGGCAAAGTTTGCAAATATTTACAGCACAAGCAATGTTTAAATTGAATTTGGGTAACATCACACAGATTGTCAAGTTATAGCAATTGCCATCACAAATGTGATCAGCATTAAATGACCGATGCGCATCCAAAACCAAACTAAAGTCTATGCAACCACGATGCCTTCCGAATGACTGGGCGATTAACGGAATAATGCATGTGTGCCCTTCAGCCGTTGGGCATCAATTCCTGGCAGCTGACTTGTTGGACCTCAAATGATGCCGCAACTGCATTGCCAATTCGCCGAACGGCCATTCATTTGCCTGCTCGTTCTTCCAGTGTTTGGTGTACGGGCAAATTTCTTTTGTTTGGCCATGGTATTGGTGTTGCTAAGTGAAAATGAATTCATACATACAAAAAATAAAGCCTAGTGCCCATCCAATTAATTGCTTACATGTTATGTTACCATTGTATTTGGACTAAAAAGCACTTTGTTCAATACTTGGCCATATTTAGCCCAGCAACCACATCAAGGTTTGCTTTATTCTGCTGGGTCCTAACTTTTTAAACTTTTTTACCTTGGTAAACATACTTTCTCAAATTTCTTCTGATATTGATAAGATGAAAGTCCGTGCTGCTCTTGCTTTTCTCTTTGGGACGAACGTTTTCGTAACACATCGATTGCGGGTGCCGACCCACGACGCACAATTGTGCTAATGGCCCGTTTTGGCAATGATCGGCCCCGTTGTATTGCTCGTTCTGGGACTTGATCAGATCCCGAAGAACATCTGTTAGACCCAATAAAGTGCCCATACACGGGCCGATTATACGTCCCAAAGTGTTCGTTCGTACACATCGTGCGTCGCAGGCTGATACCCGTGATCACACTTGGGTACGAACCTTTAGTACTTGAACACATGACCCACTTTGGATGGAGACCACACTTCCAAGAGGCTTGGTCAGAGCCCTCCAATGCAACTCAAACTATTATATGTAAATAGGATAGTATACATCCACACAGAGTGCAACTAATTGACCAAATTTATAGGATGGGTCAATACATACAAAAAATCAAGCCTGGTGGACATACAATTAAATTGCTTACATTTTAGTCACCATTGTATTGAGCTAAAAAGCCTGCCCCTTCTTCTCGGGATAAATTAAAGCATTTAGTTCACATAACTATTATTTTAAGTCCGCACCCCTTCACAGTTTGCTTTATTCTGGCTGGTCCTACCTTTTCACCTTTTTACTTAATTAACTTTTTACCCAGGGGTGTCCCTAGGGTTTTTGGCATCTGAACGAATGTTGAATGCCTGCTCCTAGGTAATATAGTAGGTATTAGCCCCAAATAGGTAGGTAGACCAGCCCCAAAGTAGGTAGGTATGCCCCATCAACCCCCACACAAGTATGGTAGCCAGCCACCAGCCGCCAAAATAGGTAGGCAGCCCCCAGTAGATAGGTTAAACCACAGCACACGATAGCAGCAATTTGTCGGTAGCCCCACCTGAAAATGCACTCTCCCAATCTCACAATAATTAACTTACAGATGTTCGCACACTCCTTGGTAGCAAATTTTGAAAGGAGGCAGCTTTTTTCAACTCCCCCTCCCCAAAACCTGTCTGTGGTGCGGCACTGTTTTTACTTTTGATCGGCACGCTTCAAGCAGTAAGAGTGGCAGTTGCTGGACTCCACTGGGCACCCTTACATCAGGAATCAGGATGTTTTGCACCAGTCCATAGCTGTTGTCCGGTGCAAGGGGCATGCAGGTATAAGCTGTCGGCAATTGTTCTCCCTGGCTACTGTCAGCAGTTGTGCAATCAGGATATGCCTCCCTCACACGCTCTTCATCTCACACACACTCCTTCTCTCTCCAAAACAACTCTCTCTCACACACACAGCCTCTCTCTCTCACACACTCTCTCTCTCACACACACACACACTCTCTCTCTCACACACACACCCTCTCTCTCTCACAACCCACACTCTCCTCTCCTCTCACACACACACACTCTCACACACACACTTACTCTCTCTCTCACACACACACTCTCTTCACACCACTTACTCTCTCACACAACGGCCACCTCACTCTCTCACACTCACACACCACCACTCTCTCTCTCACACACACACCACCCACCTCTCTCCCACCCTCACTCTCTCACAGCACAACGCACTCTCTCACCCACTCACTCTCGTCACACCACAACTCCTCTCTTCACACACACTCACATCACACTCACACACACTCTTCCTACACACACACACCCACTCTCTCTCTCCCTCACACACTACACACTCTCTCCTCTCTCTCACACACACTCCTCCCCACTCCACACACGCTTCCTCACACACCACACACACACACTCTCTCTCTCCTCTCTCTATCACACACCCACATCCCTCCACACTCTCTCGCTCTCCCTCTCCTCTTCACACACACACACTCTCTCTACACACACTTTCTCTTCGTCACACTTATACTCTCTCCTCACACACACGACACACCCTCTCTCTTATCCTACACCTACAGACAAACCGCCATACCCCACCACAACCTGCTCCACCTCCTGGAAACCAACCCTCTTCCCAGTTTCTTCCTCCTCATGTTCTGTTAAGGACTCTCACAATTGCACACACACACACTCACTCTCTCACACACAACTCACTCTCCTCCACACACACTCACTCTCTCATCCACTCCCTCTCCTCCACTCACCCTCCGTTCCGGTCATGCAAGTGTACTTACTACAAATCACATGTCCTATTGATTGTGTCCACTTGTGATGGCTTTTTCATGCGTTTCCATAGACTTGATTTTGACAAAAATGGACCAAAAATAGTGATCATGTGTGTTAGAAAATCACAAATGATAACAGTGCACACAGTGGGGCCTACTTCCTGCAATTTATATTTACAATAAAATGTCATTGCGGCATGCAAACGGTTAGCAAAACGTGGGGCCTATATGTTTTCTTAAACTATTCAGATTACATTTTCTTACATCTTACATTTCGTTTATACATTACCTGACATCAGGTTGATTTACTTAAGCCACTAGTGTTAACATTACCAAGGGTTGGCATGACTTTAAGCCAGTACATTTGCACAACCTGTGCAAATTTTTAATTTAGTGACTGGGTCTTTTATGTGCAACTTTTAACGGCAGCCAATAGCTGGCATTGGGGTTGTGCAACCTGATCAGAATTAAAGGCCATGTCCAGCATAAAATAATCTTTTTAAAGTCATGTAGAGCAAAAAAACTGTAAAAACTTTTTTTTATGCTAGCCATGGCCTTTAACCTAGAACTGCAACTGTTCTATTAAAATAGAAAGAAAGAAAACTGGGCACACCAGTCTAAATAACAACTGGTTTATTTAGTCACAACAAATTGTGACGTTTTAGTGTGGGAGCACACCTTCAGAAAGTAAATTAGGTTACTTTCAGACAAATAGCAAATGGCTGAAATTTCGATGAAATTTACTTGAGTGGTTCCCGGATGGTTATCGATAGAGAAATGCTACATGTAGCGTATCTTTATCTGCAAACATATGGAACCGCTCGTCTGAAAGGAACCTTAAACAGTGGGAACACAAGTGATTATTTCTCTGGAAAAATTCTAAGTATTTATAAAAAATTGTTTAGTAAAAATTGTTTATTAAAAATAGTTTTGTTGGGGGTCAAATATCTACAGGGTCTTTTTGTGTGGTTTTATTTAATAGTATATTATCCTTCAATGGGAGTTATTTTCTTTCATTTAAAAGTAGTCAGCTTTTAATTACATTTGCAGTGCATGCAGCTTTCAGTCTCTATGGCAAAGTTCAATGAAAAATATTGTTACATGTATTTCCTGCCTTTGAAGTTTTATTATGTTACCTCAAGTCCAGGAAAATCCATACACAGGAAACAAGTAGGACATGTCCATCTCACTCTCATTTCTGTCCTTGTATCAGACAACAATGGCAGAATATAAACACTTCTCTTATAACACATTAGCGATGGACAACAATTTACTCAGCAATAATTTCAGTGATTTTATCAATAGCAAAATAAATCCATCTCAGTTTGTACTGTAGAATTTTGCGCTGATAAACGCAGAATGTTAGATGTGCTGTATATGATCAGTTCATAATTAGCCATTTACAAAAATTGCAAGGCATACCAGCAATGTAAGGCGGTTTGACATTGTTAAGCAAAACAAGTAGAAAAGATGTGCGATTGGGGCCATGACCAGAGAACAACAGCGATGTACAGAGTTACGGCTGACAATTGGTTTGTGTATGTATCCAAACTGCCAAGTCATCACCCACGCGAGAGACTGAACCCCATAATCAAACAAACTGTCAACATGCAGAAGGCCATGTTCTAAGTTGCACCTGTATTTCAGATAAAGGAACCAATTGTTGGCCGTAAAAAGGCCGTTTGTCAGCCAGTTGTGCATCACAGGCCACAATCGTCCTCTGTACCTACTTTAAAGCGAGCAAAGGTCTTTGAAATAAAAACTGCAGAGTCAGATGCAGCTTAAAGGGCATGTCCACCCCCAAAACTTAATCCCCCACAACTACTGGCCCCATTAGTAGTGTAGTGTAATCCTTACCTGACATCCAGCTCCATATGGTTCTTCTGTATCCCCCCCCAAAGTCCCAAAAACTGCCCACCAGGAGGATAGCAGAGTCCATATAGGACTCTGCCTCCTACCTGGCCTCGGGAGAGTTTGGCATGTGTACTGCAGCCCTTCTCCCCTCCTCCCTCCCTCCTCGGATCCCTCCCCCTAGCTTAAAATCCTTAGTTATAAGATTCACACTGCCATGCCCCACCCCAGCCCACCATTATATTTCTATTTTTAGAAAGATGCCCCAAACTTTACTTACCTCTCCTTTTCCTCCGCCGAAGGAGCGCCGGCAGCCGCGTCCGTGGATGGCTGCCGCTCAGCCAATCACAGACGCGGCTGCCGGTTCCCGCCCCTCTGCTGCATTTCTTGCAAGCAGAGGGCCGGGAAGCGCGGCGGAGGAAAGAGGGGAGGTAAGTAGAGTTTGGGGAACTTTCTATACATATAAATATAGCGGTTGGGGCTGGGCTACCTTACTTAAAGGGAAACTATGGTAAAAAAAGACTTTTAAAAGAAAGAATACTAAAAGCAGCAGAAAGAGAATGAGAATCAAGTCAAGAGGTTTCCCTTTATTGGACGCTTTTTTCCAAGTAAATGGAATAAAGTGGGGTCAATGGAGCAAAAACACCATCTAGTGATGAAAAACAGTTCAAAACTTAGAACATGGCCTTCTGTATGCTGATGTAAAATATTTAAAGGACAACTCCACCCTCATAAGAACATCTTTTAGAAAGAATGGCCTCTTTAAAATATGTTGATATATCATAGTTTGTTCTATGAATTCATCACTGTATGCCTGCTATGCTTCTGGATGCCTCATGGAAACTGAGCAATTTAGAAACCTTCACTGAGCCTGGGCATGCTCAGAAGAGGCATCACAGGAATCCAGAAGGTAAGGTGAGATGTAATGACAAGGTAGAGCAAAAGTTACTTCTTTTTGTATCGGGTGCCCAGCACCATTTATGGAAACAGTGCATGCCCTACAGTTTGGGTAAATCCCACACTTACATCTCCCTGTTTATATCATGACATTATAACTACATCCATTCATGGTTTATCCATTATATAGTAGTTTCTGCCAAACCAATCTGAATGCCTTCTAGAATAACGTGAGTTGTTGTTAGGAAGCACCAGCCCTTATCTGCTCCTTGTTCCCATAAGGCTCCTCTACTTATGCAGTGTCAGTTTCCAGCCTTTTCTCACAAACTCATTGACAGGCCCCTTTATACAATTCTCCAGCAGCTGCAGACGCTTAGGAGACGTTAAGCTGATTAAATTTAAAGGGACCAATCGCTCTTCTCTTTGCTATTCTCTGGCTCCACTTTGGTTGGGGAATATTTTATGTACCTTCTCTGCCCATCACCTGTTACAGCTTGTAGTTCTCCGTAGCTCGTGGTGTGACTTCCTTGGTTATAATCTCTGGTTTCTGATTCCTGCCTGTTTTCGCATTTATGCTTCCTTCCTGCCTGATCTACTTTCTACTGATCCTTTGGTATTCTGCTCCGCTGACTGATTCCATGTGTACTGACCTTTGGCTCTGTCCCTGATTCTGCTGGCTCCTCTTGTACCCTGCTTTTTTCCCCCAGACTGTTGTGCCTTGTATGCCTGTTGCGCTCTGGTTTTCTACAGTATCCCTGGCCTCAGCAGATACCTTACTATAAGCACAGGGGGCAATTGTGTCTTAAGACGCTTTTAGTCTCCCAGCAAACAGGGGCATGTCTATTTGTGAAGCAAGTGGCTATAGATATAGGGGTATCTGTGAAGAAGGGATACTCCAGTGCAGTACAGTTGTAATCTAGACATAGAGCATGTAATTTTGCAAACCATTGACTTTTGTATTTGGACAGAGAACTGGCTAATCTGGGATAGATTACAAAGAGGGTGAGAAATATATTTTGAGTGTACGAGTGTAAAATATGAGTGTGGAAATATATTGCATCTCCTGCATAGTGTTTGTAAATTTAGAATTTTCTAGTTGGAATGTTGTCAATTTTGTTTCTCAAGGTATCTTGGGTCCATTCATTAAGCACCTACTGTGTTTGCTGAAACATAGCATAGTATACAGTGCATAAAAGTGGAGGCAAAATAAAGACCTTCATCCATCTAAAGCAGTTCAACCATTTAACCCTACCCATGAAACTTTTAATACACTTTAATTGTAGAAACGTACCATTTGGAACATTTCTCTTAAAACTATCTAATGAACCTGCAGTTACTTCATCTGTAGGAATACAGCTCCACAGTTCTAAAAAAAACAAAATAACTCATCATCCCCTGTTATATTAAGCCTTTGGTCCTTTCCTTCTTTTTTATATGAAGGCTAGTTGGATTAGGGTTGCATACACAGTGGGGTTTGCTAGTAAAAAGCTAAATAAGCAGAGGGAGGAGGCAGATACCCAATATCTGGTTACAAATGCATTTAATGATCTGTTAAAAATATCAGTTGGGGTTGCGGTCAGATAGCTGACAAGTCATCAGTTTTTTATATTAAGGATGGACATGCCCTTTAAGGAGAAAAAAAAACTAAACTACACAATATATACAAAATCCCAAATGATTTTTGGATTATTGTACCAAAATTATAGTCAAACACATACATTTACTGTATAGTACAGTATGTGTGTATTCTAGTTTGTATGTATGAGTGTATGTAATAAAACACATACAGTACTGTATTAGGCTAGGGTTGCCAGATCAACTAAAACAATTCAGAGGTCACCTACACTATTACCATATTAAGTAATCTGGGAAACCCTAGTTTGATGTAAACAGTATTTTTTTTTTTTTTTTTTTAAACGTCACCACTATTTTTAACAAATGTAATAAACTAGGTGGTAATACAAAGGATAGTAAATCCGTAAAGCTTTTTAATGTTCAACCTAAAAGGTAACTGTATATATAAAGAAACAAACAAAACAAAATGTTCAGGCTTAAATATGCATGAAACAATGTCCTTGGTCTGTGTTCGTAAAATATTTTGTGACTCAAAATAATATTATGGTATTATCGAAATTTGGATAATATACTTAGCTAAAGGCTGCAAACAGGCTACTAAGAACTCCTCCCACCACTCCAATGACAGCTGCAAGGGAGCAATGGTGCTTAATCATCTTCTTCTTTGCAATGCAGATGTAATTTACTAAAGAACCACCACCTGCCCCCTTTATAACTTTGTCCTTGTTTCTAGATTTCCTATTTTCTCTAATTTTTTTTACCACAGAAATCCATAATAACAAATAAAAGCATCTAAATAATAATTGTTTAATATATTAAAATGAAATGATTATGGCTCGTTGACGCTGATTTTACTGAATTTTCTTTCCTCCAAACCCTGCCCATAGGCCAAGCAAGAGTCCTCAATGAATACTGTACTTTAACATACACCTAATTTTTTATTTTTTTAATCTCCAAATGCTGCAACAAGTTTTTCTATTTATTATTTGTATTTACATTGAATTATTTATTTATATTCATTTATTTATTTTAATTTTTTGCATGGGGGTGGGTGGGAGCAGCTTTAGGGCATCCCAGTTAAGCAATGACAGCAATCTCTATCCCTGAACATATATTCATATCTGGGGTTTTCCCGCACAGTGTCCTCATTACCTAGGTAACCCCAATCACAGACAACTTTGTAAAGACGCTCAGTCACTAGTTGTTACCAAGAGTTTCTGACCAATAATAAACTTTTTACTATATTGACCATTCAAAACATAGTGAATTCAATTCACTGTCAGGCCATCCCCCTGCGTCTGTCAGCTCTTATAGTGCTTTACATTTTATGGGCAGGCAGTGGAGGGCGGACCTCTGACAGTTTGCTTAATCCAATAATAAAACACAGACACTATATTAAGGTGGTGAAATCAGGCTGCAATATTTATTACCAAATTTAAAAAAATATATACTTCTTAACCTTTATACCGTAACTCAAATAATAACTTCCAACTTTACCAAACCGATTTTAGGTCATTCCCTTTTTCGCGACCTGCCGGACTGTCCCTTTTCCATTTCACCAAATGAAGGCCTTTGCCATTAACCCAGCTAAAGCCCCATTGCATAACTCATTTCTTTCCTCCACGTCAGTCTTTGCGGATACCTCAGCTCAAGACTGAACTTCACCCATCAATAATGATTTTTCTATGGAACCTGCAGCCATTATTACAATTTTCAAGGCCAAGATCAGACATTTGAACACCATCATACGTGTATAGGCCTGTTTCACCAGCCTCTGGATTGAAGTATTTCCAGGCAACAAAGTGTAAAGATTTATCTGAAAGCTCAATTTGATGTATAACTTTGTGTCTGCACAATTTCCAACCAAAAAATCCTGGTGTCAGGAAATAGCAAGTACAACCCTTCCAGATGTTTTTCCATTTGCCAAATGAGGGAAACTGTAGGCCCGTAACCAATGTCATTACCTTGGAAGAGAATCAAGTCTGGATAACTGTAATCCACCAACATATTAGAAATCACTATTAAAATGTCTTTTTAATGTTAATCCCTTAACCTCACCCAATACATTATCCTTTCCTTTTATCATGCCTGAGATTTAGTCAATACAAATGTTTCTCAGCTCTTATTATCTAACCTATTATCAACTGCAAGACTAAAAAAACTGAATGCCCACTTGCCCATGTCCAAAATCACTTCCTTACTCAAGCCCAACAGTGCAGCCTGTGTGGCAGCTCCTATGCTTAAAGGGATGTAAACTGAAATGTTAAATCTAAACACAACTGCAAGAAGATAGAGCTAGGAAAGTATGAACAAATTTGGGCAAACTTTAGAAACGTGGATATGTGGCAAATCTCAGGAATAGCAACTGGACCAAACAAAATTATCAATCCTCTACGTATCTTTTCTGTTTAGAAAGCACCTCACCCCAGACTCTAATAGCTGTATATCCTCGTTGGTGATAAAATCCTGTTGCCAACATGACCTCCCATTATGGCTTTGCCACAGTGAGATCTTACCTTACCGAATGTGAAAATTAGAGACTCAAATTCCCATTATTAGATCATACAGCCTTCTGTTAAAAACTCTACCTACCAGCATAACACAAGTTTCATAGTAAAACGTTTACAATTAATACTTAAAGGGGAACTGTGGTCTCCAACCATGGTTTAAAGGTTCATACCTTTAAAATGAAATATCAAACCACCTCTCTACGTGCTGCACAGACCAAGATATGAAGAAATCACTGATCATAAAGTTAAGGGGTGGGAGGTTCTGAATCTGCGGTCATAAATACTAGTTCCTCCTTCTAATCTGCAGTTGGCACATGCTCAGTGCATGACTGAATGGTAGAAGGGGGTGGGGAGAACAGCACAGCCCTGCTTTTTTTAATGCCTCCCACTTGCTGGCCCTTCCCACTTTTGGGCCCTGTGGCCCCTTCCCTTGCAGCCGCAACCTGGCCCCTTCCCTTGCAGACCCCTCCCACTCATGGACTCTGTGGCCCCACCCACTCACGGGTCCCATTGCCCCATCCACTCACGGGTCCCGTGGCCCTGACCAGTCATGGAGCCTATGGCCCCTCCCCTACTTGCACCTTAGACCAATACACTCCTATCCACTAAAGAAGACTACAAAAACAGCCTTTTCAGCAGAAAAAGAATCAGTGGGGGGGGGGGGGGGGGCAATGAGATAGCCACATGGGGGAGGGGCCATTTGGGCCAGTAAGTGGGAGGGGCCACAGGAGGCTGCAAGGGAAAGGCCCAAGGGGAAAGGGCCAGGATAGGTCTGCAAGGGGAGGAGCCACAGGATCCATTAGAGGGAAGGGCCACAGTAGGCTGCAAGGGAAGGGTCCAGAAAGGGCCTTCAAGGGAAGGGGCCACGAGTAGGAAGAAACACAGGAAAGATGGACTGTCACGTGGTTTCAGAGCAGGAAGTGCAGGGGATCTGGTGATGCTCCTACCATGTCACACATATAAATGTAAATATATCTTGAAAAATATGTAAAATAAATAATGAAAGTAAGTTGCAAAAATCCTCAGAAAAGCAATTCCTGTTAATTTACCTAAAGTCATTTTTGGACCACAG
This sequence comes from Hymenochirus boettgeri, assembly GCA_019447015.1. NCBI lineage: Eukaryota > Metazoa > Chordata > Amphibia > Anura > Pipidae > Hymenochirus > Hymenochirus boettgeri. The sequence continues at coordinate 216,932,252 of CM033470.1, read as the reverse complement.
TCACCCTTTAAAAACAATCTTGGTTCACAGCAGAAGTGTTTCCTGTGATAATGGGAAATCTGTTGGCTACCCCTTTAAATAAATTCAATAGGAACTCACTAGTGTTAGTGTCCTATGGACCAATAAACAGGCAGTAATCTAAATGGTGTACAACCCAACCCAATACAAACTACCCATGCCAAGAACTGGGTTAAATTAGGGTTACTACAATAAAATACCCATCACAATGAAACCCATGCAGCCAGTGACAGGATGGGTGTATTGGTCCATCAATATCTGATTTTACCAGTAAAGCTTCCTGTCCATATCAATCCCACAATCCCATAGCCAGCAGGGAATGGATGGATCATCCTATATAAACCTTTTATCTTTCTTGTTACCAAACCCAAAGTTGACACTAGAATGGACCCACCCCGAGTTTGTGCTGAACTTCATGATTTTGTGTTTAAACTAGTTAAGTTTTCCAAACTCGAGGACTTATTTTCGTTAATTATTGAATGTAACGTTCAAATTCGGTAACCCTCAAATGCAGCCTTCAATTTCTGTAACCCTCGCATGTAATGGTCTGTAAACCTCAAATGTAATTTTCGATAACCCTCCAATGTAGCCGACGATTTCCGTAACTCTCAAATGTAGCTTTCGATTTCGGTAAGACTCAAATGTATCGTTCGATAACCCTCGAATATAATCTTTGATTTTCGATGACCCTCGAATGTAGCTTTCGAATTCGGTAACCCTCGAATGTAGTCTTTGATTTCGGTAACTCTCGAATGTAGCCTTCGATTTTGGTAACCCTCGAATGTAGTCCCCGATTTCGGTAACCCTTGAATTTATCGTTAAATAACCCTCAAACGTAATGTTCAATTTTCGATATAACCCTCGAATGTAGCCTTTGAATCGAGTAACCCTCAAATGTATCATTTGATAACCCTCAAATTTAATGTTCGATTTATGATATCCCTCAAATGTAGCATTCAAATTCGGGAACGCTCGAATGTAGCCTTTGAATTCGGTAACCCTCAAATATAGCCCTCGATTATGGTAACCCTGGATTGTAGCCACCGATTTCTGTAACCCTTGTTTTTATCGTTCAATAAGCCTTTTCCTAGCTTATTCTAAATTTTCATTTAGGGGTGGACATACCCTTGAATGTTCTGTCAGGAATTTAGCTGCAGGAAAACTGTGTTAGAGGCTGAAAACCCGGGCAAACAGGGGTAATTCTAGCCAAACCCTGTATTTGTCATTGAAAAAGAGGACAAATCAGGGATTTCCCTGACGTCTGGAAACCCTTACTACAACTTAACCCTCCACATTTGCCATTAACATCAGGCCTTGCGGCTGCCATGGTAACCAATGTATTACAGGAACAGCTGCAGGCTTAGCAACATTAACTAAATTAACATTAACTATCAACTCTACATGAGGCTCCATGTTATCTAGAGTACAAGAGAGCAAATTAATCGCCTCTCTAAATGAAAACCATTGGATTGGATATATTTACCTATCACCATGGCTACCAGTCCCTCCTGGGGCCTGCTGGATAAGAGTAGGCCGTGTGAAGGCAGCTTGAGGAGGCCTGAGCAATATGACCAGGATGGCAGCCCTGACACTGAAAGTTCCACTTGCAACAGCTGACATGGTGGGAGAAGCAGGGATAAAAGTTACATCTCCATCCATCCCACTGCTAACAGGCACTGCCATCAGCAGCCTGTTAGGAGGAGATATGACAAGCTAGACACCAGTGGCGGATCTACGTTAAAACATTCGGGGCACGTGCTTTGGCAACGTGTTTGGCAAAGTGCCCCGAATGTTTTAACTGCCTGTGCCCCGAACTTCTGGATTTCCCGGCTGCGTGAACCTCTGGGCACGTCGCGCAGCCGGAGCACGCAATGACGTCATGCGCAATGCCGGAGCGCCAATGTAACGAGCGCGCCAGCGCGAAAGAGAGATATCAGGGAGGGAGTCCAGATAGGTAGCAGTGCACCGTAGCAGTACTAGCAGCAGAGCCTAGATATTAGATAGATTAGATAGATAGCAGTTAGATAGCAGAGTTAGACAGATAGATAGCAGTTAGATAGATAGATAGATAGATAGATAGATAGCAGAGTTAGATAGATAGATAGATAGATAGCAGTTAGATAGATAGATAGATAGATAGATAGATAGCAGTTAGATAGATAGATAGATAGATAGCAGTTAGATAGATAGATAGCAGAGATAGATAGATAGATAGATAGATAGCAGAGTTAGATAGATAGATAGAGATAGATAGCAGTTAGATAGATAGATAGATAGATAGCAGAGTTAGATAGATAGATAGCAGTTAGATAGATAGATAGCAGAGTTAGATAGATAGATAGATAGAGTTAGATAGATAGATATCAGAGTTAGATAGATAGATAGCAGTTAGATAGATAGATAGCAGAGTTAGATAGACTCTATCTTCTATACTCTGCTATCTATCTATCTAACTGTTCTCTATCTATCTAACTCTGCATCTATCTTCTACTCTACCTATCTATCTATCTACCTGCTATCTAACTATCTAACTGTTATCTATCTATCTATCTAATCTCTGCTATCTATCTATCTAACTGCTATCTATCTATCTATTTATCTATCTATACCTGCTATCTTCTATCATCTATATACTGCTATCTATCTATCTATCTAACTGCTATCTATCTATCATTTCTATCTAACTCTGCTTCTATCTATCTAACTGCTATCTATCTATCTAACTCTGCTATCTTATCTTATAACTCTAATCTATCTAGCTATCTAACTCTGCTATCTATCTATCTAACTGCTATCTATCTATCTAACTCTGCTATCCTATCTATCTATCTATCTAACTGCTATCTATCTATCTATTTATCTATCTAACTCTGCTATCTATCTAATCTAACTGCTATCTATCTATCTAATCTCTCTATCTATCTATCACTCTATCTATCTATCTAACCTGCTATCATCTATCATGCTATCTATCTATCTATCTACTCGCTATCTATCTATCTATCTATCTATCTAACTGCTATCTATCTACTATTCTATCTCTATCTACTCTGCTATCTATCTATCTTATCTATCTATCTAACTCTGCTATCTATCTAGCTATCTACTACTACTATCTATCTATCTATCTATCTATCTAACTCTATCTATCTAATCTATCTATCTATCTATTATCTATCGATCCTATCTATCTATACTATCTATCTAACTCCTATCTATCTATCTATCTATCTATCTATCCTATGCTATCTACTGTCTATCTATCTATCTAAACTGCTATCTATCTATCTATCTATCTAGCTATCTATATCTGCTATCTCTATCTACTATCTATCTATCTATCTAACTCTAATCTATCTATCTAACTCTGCTAATCTATCTATCTATCTAATCTACTAACTCTGCTATCTATCTCTCTATCTAACTTCTATCTAATCTATCTATCTATCTATTAACTGCTTATCATCTATCATCTAACGCTACACCTATCTATCTATCTAACTCGCTATCTATCTATCTATCTAACTGCCTATCTATCTATCTATCTATCTACTTATACCTTAACTCTGCTATCTATCATCTATCTAGCTATCTATCTATCTACTGCTATCTATCTATCTATCTCTGCTATCTATCTATCTATCTAACTGTTATCTATCTATCTATCTAACTCTGCTATCTATCTATCTAACTGCTATCTATCTATCTATTTATCTATCTAACTCTGCTATCTATCTATCTATCTTATCTATCGAACTCTGCTATCTTCTATATCATAACTGCTATTTATCTATCTATCTTATCTATCTAAACTCTGCTATCTATCTATCTAACTGCTATATCTATCTATCTAACTCTGCTATCTATCTAATCTAACGCTATCGATCTATCTATCTATCTATCTATCTACTCTGCTATCTATCTATCTAACTGCTATCTTAGCTATCTAATCTAACTCTGCATCTATCTATCTATCTATCTACTGATATCTCTCTATCTATTTATCTATCTAACTCTGCTATCTACTATCTAAACTGCTATCTATCTATCTAACTCTGTCTATCTATCTATCTAACGCTATCTATCTATCTAACTCTCTATCTCTATCCTATCATCTATACTCTGCTATTATTCTCTATCTAACG
>CM033470.1:216875546-216927884 GCA_019447015.1 Hymenochirus boettgeri | reverse complement strand
GAGCTATCTATATACTATCTATCTAAACTCTGCTATCATCTTAACGCTCTATTCTATCATCTATCTAAATGCTATTATCTATCTATTATCTATATCTAACTTGCTATCTATCTACTAACTGCCTCTATCTATCGATCATACTCTGATCTATCTATCTATGCTATCTAACTCTATCTATCTATCTATCTCTATCTACTCTCTATCTATCTATCGCTAACTGCTATCTATCTATCTATCTAACTCTGATCTATCTAGCTATCTATCTAACTGATCTATCTATCTATTTATCATCTAAACTCCTCTATCTGATCTAACTGCTATCTATCTATCTAATCTATGCTATCTATCTATCTCATCATATATCTAACTCTGCTATCTATCTATCTAACTGGACTATCTATCTATCTAGCTCTGCTATCTATCTATCTATCTAACTGCTATCTATTCTCTATCTTATCTATCTATCTATCTAACATCTGCTCTATCTATCTATCATCTATCTATCTATCTAGTCTTATCTATCTAACTCTGCTATCTATCTATCTATCTAACTGCTATCTATCTATGCTATCTATCTATCTATCCTATCTACTATCTATCTATCTATGCTATTCTATCTATCTATCTATCTATCTATCTATCTAACTCTCTATCTCGTATCTATTCTATCTACTCTATCTATCTATCTATCTTATCTATCTATCTATCTATCTAGCTATCTATCTCGTGACTCTATCTATCTATCTATCTATCTAACTGCTATCTATCTTATCTATCTATCTATCTAATCTGCTATCTATCTATCTAACTCTTCTATCTATCTATCTACTATCTATCTATCTATCTATCTATCTATCTATCATCTATCTATCTATCTATCATCTATCTATCTACTCTGCTATCTATCTATCTATCTTTATCTATCTATCTATCTATCTATCTATCTATTCTATCTATCTATCTAACGTCTACTATCTATCTATCTACTCTCTGCTATCTCTATCTATCTACTTCTAACTGCTATCTATCTATACTATTCTATCTATCTAACTACTGCTATCTATCTATCTAATCTATTATATCTATCTAACTCTGCTATCTATCTATCTAACTGTCTATCTACTACTCATATCTACTATCTAACTCTGCTATCTATTCTATCTAACTGCTATCTATCTATCTATCTATCTATTTATCTATCTAACTCTGCTATCTATCTATCTATCTGTACTAACTCTGTATCTACTATCTTATCTACTGCTATCTATCTATCTATTTATCTATCTAACTCTGCTATCTATCTATCTAACGTGCTATCTATCTACGTAACTCTGTCTATCTATCTATCTAACTCTATCTATCTATCTATCTATCTAACTCTGCTATCTATCTATCTAACTGCTATCTATCTATCTAACTCGCCATCTATCTATCTATCTATACTGATCTATCATCTATTTATCTAATACTCTATCTGCTATCTATCTATAACTGCTATCTACTATCTGAACTCTGCTATCTATCTTATCTAACTCCTATCTATTACCTGATCATATCTATCATCTAACTGCTATCTACTATCTAACTCTGCTATTATCATCTAGCTTCTAACTGCTATCATCATCTATCTATCTCTTCTATCATCTATCTACTCGTATCTATCTATTCTATATATCTATCTAATCTAGACTCTCTATCTATATCTATCTATCTAGCACTCAAACTCGCTTCTATCACTATCTAGCTCTATCTAACTCTGCTTATCTATCATCTATCTAGCTCTCATCGGGAGCTAGCGAGTCGAGCGGGCAGTCTGGAGGGCGGGCGGTCTGGCTCAGACGGAGCGAGCGAGCGAGCGACGAGCGAGCAGCGAGCGAGCGAGCGGAGCGAGCGAGCGAGCGAGCGAGCTTATCTCTGTATCTCTGCTATCCTATTATCTAACTGCTATTAACAAGAGGCAGATATATAGATAGAGATAGATATACACAGAGAGAGAAAGGGACAGATAGAGATAGATAGGGGCAGAGGTCCATGTAGAAGGTACAAGAATGTCTCCCTGGCCAAAGGTGTGGGCAAGCATCTGACTACAACTGAACACAGCAGTAAGTTTAAAATGACCAAATTGCTACCAGTATATATTGAAATTGCCAGTTTACTGTGCCTTTGTGTCTCTCTATCCAACTCTCTGATCTCTATCTCTGTCTGTCTATTGCACTGTCTTTCTGTCTATTTATCACTATCGGGCTGTGTGTCTATGTTTGTGGTTGTCTATCTGTCTGTATCTTTTTGGCAATCTCTATAAGTACATAGTGGGTGTGGCCTAATTGGGGCAGAGAAAGGGCGTGGCCTAAAAAATTTCAACGCGCGGCGCATGGAGTGCCCAAAAGTGCCCCTGATCTTCTTAGACCCTAGATACGCCCCTGCTAGACACCCAGCACTCCTTCAGCCAAACCGCATCACAAGCCTTCAATGAAGAGCCTGCAATCTTATGGCCTGACACAGGCACTAGTCCTTACAGAGCCGTGTTATGTTCGGTACATTCGAGGGTTCTTGCCTAATTTGAGGGTAGGCAAACACTACATTTGAGGGTTATTGCCGGATTCAAGGGTTACCATATGCCGCGTTCGAGGATTATGGACGAATTTGAGGTGTAGCAATTGTCAATAACCCTCGAATGTAGAGTTCGCCAACCCTCAAATTTGGCTATAACCCTTAAGTGGCATTCGGTTACCCTTGAATGTGCCAATAACCCTTGGCGATCGATTTTGGTAACCCTCGAAAATTCAATGCAGAAGACAGACAATTGTCCGATCGTAAGGAAAGTTAGTGTTAAACAAGTTTGGTGATATGTACATTTTCCCCAGACAATTTCCCAGGTCCCAAAACCATTTACAGTAAGTTACCATTGCTATTTGAACTGTATTTTATCAGAACTTTTAGAACTATTTTTTCCCTATTGATTTTAATGGGCACGTTTTCGAACTATAGAACTTTTACTGAAGTTCTATAATTCTAAAACGAACAGAACTTTAGGAAGTTCAGCCATCTCTACTGATATAAATATATTGTGTGGTACACAAGGTCTCCCCATCTCCGATTCCCCCTTGAGCATTCTTTTACCTTGCTACAGCACACACTGGGATCCTGGATACCAAGGTTAATCCATCTCACAGTCTACTGTTAGCTCTCTAGCCTTGCTTCGGCAAACGCTGGGACACAGGAAGCCCCTAGTTCTCTCTCCCCTTCTCAAATCAGCTGACGTGGGAGCAACGTCAGTCTAGCCAGCAGTGGGAGGTCTCAGTGGGTAGGTGCTGGACTACAGCTCTTTCCACAACTATTTTGCAAACAAAATACAAAAAAGGTAATAAATGACACAATGACAATCAAGATATCCCTTACATATAGATAAAATATTTTTTTTAATGTTCATAGCAACATTCCATATGTATGAGCATTCTGTGTCCCAGCGTTTACAGCATCATGGGGCCATATTTAAGAATGCGTGCTATTGTAATTTAGCAATACCGTGTATCATTGTTAATGTACGACCACGGGCGTAAATGTAAGGCCGTGGTCGTACATTTATGCCTAACATTCGTTAATTAAATGTTAGTAAACTACCGCAATAGTATTCTATGTGTATTGTACATCTACGATTGCGTTATCGTAGATTTCCGATTATCAGTAATTAATGATCGTTATCGTAAATTTACAATAATGTAAGTAAATTAACTGTAATTTAACGATCATTAAAAAAATCACCTATGAAAATATTCAAAAAGGCGATACCACGAATATAGCCTCATATAACACTGCTAGGAGGCATGCAAAAAGCATGAAATCGCCAAAAGTATGAAATCGCCAAAACTTTTATGGCTCTGCACTCACAACCTTCTCCTCTCCCTCTGGGCACTGACTATTCATATTAAGTTAATATTGTTAATGCTGTTTTTTTCTATTGTTGTGCTTAAAGGGGAAGTTCAGTGCAAATACATATGCATTTCAGAAAAAAGAGCAGTATTTTTTCATCCCAATGACCTTAATCTGCCAATTCAGCATTTTGTCTGTGTATAAATAAATGCAACCGAAATACTGACTTCCTATTTGCAGGACCCCTAGTAGAGATCGTTATGGACTTGCCCTTGACCCAACGCCTGGGTTGATTCAGTTGCTCAGTAGAGATCTGAGCATCTTTGACCCATCCAACAGCCAATCAGTAGAAATTACTATTAGGAACATTCCAAGGAAGTGGTGCATTCTGGGAAGAAGGACTGTTAGAACCTAAAATGTCAGCTCACTAATATCAACAGCAGGGAACAGCAAAGGGTATGAAATCAACTGATTTTTCAAAATGTGAGAAAATATGTAGAATAACTAAGAAGGCATTACACAAACTAACAATTTAACAAATATTGATAATTTCCACTGAACTGACCCTTTAATTCTAATGTGCTGCCTTGTACTGCACAAAAGCGACCCTACTCCCTACACCAAACTAAGCCTGTTTTTTCCTCTTCTTCTCATGTCTGCATGATGTCTACATTGATTATGATTTTTCTTCTTTTATTCTGCACCAATCCCCTCCCCTTTGTTATTTTGCTTATCTTGCAATCTGTTTTCCTATTTAATTTCTGTTTTCCCCATACCACCGATATCACTTTCATCTTTTTCTAATCTCTAATTTTCTAATTTCTAAAATGATATTCCATTCAGACGGATTGACAAACCTAGAGATTGGTTGCCAATCTGAGAGGGTTCGAAAACAACAAACTAGTTCGTAGTTCGGATAGTAAAGCTTGGGTAGAACTCGGGTTCAGTCAATCTTTAGATATTAAAGAACTAAAATAATAAGGGGAATGGCTTGACTATGCAGGCAGATAAGACAAGTTAGGGCTATATATGAATACTTAAAACAAATATATTAATTGGCCATAGAATAAACATTCTGGTGCATTGTTCACTAATAGGTCATATCAGAGGATTCATGGACCAGATTAGAAAATAAGTCTCATCTTCAACTATCTTCCTGCAGATGTGGTAATAAAAAAATAAAAGGGGATACTTTCTGATTGCCATTTGGAGTCAGGAAGGATTTCCATCCCCCACCCCCCTTTTTAAGCATTTATTTTTTTGGCCTTCCTCTGGATCAACTGGATAGCTGGATACACACCATACAATAATTCGGTCGGTCAGGCCGAATAATTGTATGGTGGCTCTGACCAATCGCTGCTGCTTTTGCCGCGATCGACATACCTTCCTCCTGGACAACTGTTCTTGATCGGTCTGCCAGGAGTAAGAATTGTATGCTGTGTACCTACCATTCAGTAGGGTTAAAGAAGTGGATCGAAAAGTTGGACTAGATAGACATATGTCTTTATTCAACCTCAATTACTATGTTACTATGTTGGTACCCTTTGTAATGTAATCTTGGAATTTCATTTGTGAAAAAAATAATTGGATGATTTCTAACAGGCATGCATAACCTCTTGAGACTTGAGCACTGCTTATCATTACAAGCTAAACAAAGTACTTCTCAAACCTCCTATCGCTAAAAAGCCTAAAGTAACTACTCGTAACTATCTCACAGACTTTTGTGCCTGTTGTCTATATGACAAGCTAAGGACCTCGTGCCACACTATCTTCCTTTTAAAAGCAACATCACATTCTGCCCCAGCCAAACCATTATATGATTCAGATGATTCGGATGAAGGAATCTTTGGATGCCAGTTGAGGCCTCACGCAAAAAAAAACAGAGAGGATACCCTGAAATATCGGTTAGCTAGCCTTAAAGGGCATGTCCACCACTTTTTCAAAATTTTTAGTTCCCCCAGCCTCAACTGCTATATTATATTTTCCAGAGACTCCCCCAATCTTTACTTACCTTCCCTCATGCATGGAACTGCAAGCATGGGGCGGGACCAGCAGCCGCGTCCCTGATTGGCTGAGAGGCAGCCAATTACGGACGCGGCTGCCGGCAGTTCAGAACGCTGGAGTTCAGGGGAGTCTCTGGAAAATATAATATAGTGGTTGGGCAACTAGCCCTACTATATGTACAAGGGGATTTACACTAAGGAGAGGGAGAACAAAACGGGTGGGACTGGGAGGGAGAGGGAGTGAGTGAAGGGCTGTTCTGAGCAAGCCAAAAACCTCTGAGAGTACAGCTCAGAGGCGGAAACATTTTCCCTGGTGGCCAGGCTCCTGGTGGTCAGTTTTCTGGACTTTGGGGGAATTTTACAGAAGAACCATTTGAAGCTGGGATGTAAGGTAAGGATTTTTATGCACTACACAGTGGGGCCAGTAGTGGGTTAAATGATAGTTTTGGGGGTGGACATGTCCTTTAAAAATGATATGTGAATATATAGGAAATATCAGATTAAGGTACCACACCATAATAATGCCTTGTTCTAGTCTTTTGTTCCCCTTGCATAACACCCCCCCCCTAAGTAAAATAGGTCTCAGTGTTAAGTGATTTGTGTTCCCGGCCCTTATCTGCATCCAGTCATAACCCTGCCCCTGGCAATTTCTGCTTCACTTAAATAAACTCCATTATCCTTTTCATCTTCAGCAGCTCAAAACATTCAGCTCTCTAGCCCGGTTTCCTTACTCTGAGATTCCCGGCTAAGTTCCATAGGAGCCGTCCCCTCCACCCTCCTTTGAGCAGGAGCTCCAGTCGATGTGAGAGAGGAGGGGGATGATTTCTGTCCTTACCGGCGCTCCGTAAGTGTGATCCCAACAGCTGCTTGTTCCTGGGACGCTGGGTAAAAGAGCAGTAGGAGGGGGCTGTGTTAGTGAGACTGTGCTGTGCACCTACAGATCCTGTCTGCCCCTCTTTTCAGCTCCTAAGGGGAAGAGCCCCCACCACCCATCACATCAAATAGAAATGAATGGAGGTAGAGGAGCAGATATCACACCCAGGCAATGAAGACAAACCAGGGCTCTAGGTAGGTGTCCATGTCTCCTGTTTACTGCTGGGTGGTTCTCTCACTGTAGGATTGAATAGTCCCTTGCTGCTCTATCATTCTGTATGTGTGTACGTTGTGTTGAAAAGCAAAGCAGTGCATTTAATGGTTCCTGCTCTATAACTGCAATGAGTCTTCCAATCAGCTGAGCCTCTTTTATGAGCCACAGATCCTAAGTACATGATTAGTAAAAGACAGGGACAAGCCACCAGATTCCATTTTGGCACACGTTATTGTATATTTGCATTTTCACATCCCTATTTGGCTACAATAATAATGTGAGTGTGCACAGCTTATCAGGTAAATGGTACAACCCCTCTCTCTGGAATACTGGACGTGGTTGCCATAGAGATAGAACAGCCAGCTGCAGCATCCTTGGTTTACAAATGGGAGGTACAGTAAAGAAGGAAGTGTACTGCTTAGAATTACATCTATGGAGGATGAATTCATAAAGAATGCAACAGGATTGGTGTTTATTACAGGAAGAATATAGTTTTAAACCGTGGAAGGAAGCTGTAATGAAAATATACATGGATAAATAAATCTGAGAAAGAAAGCAGTTATTACAATGTTATTCAAACGCCAATAATACGTACATATTGCAGTTATTACAATGGAAATGGCATGCTGTTGTAGGTAACAAGGGTATGAAGTCTTAGGTACCACCTTTTAAAGGGACAGTTCAGTGGAAATGATCAATATTTGTTAAATTGTTAGTTTGTGTATTGCATACTTAGTTATTCTACATATTCTCTTCCATTTTGAAAAATCAGTTGATTTCATACCCTTTGCTATTCCCTGCTGTTGACATTAGTGAGCTGACATTTCAGGTTCTAATGGTCCTTCTTCCCAGGATGCACCACTTCCTTGGAATGTTCCTAATAGTAATTTGTACTGATTGGCTGTTGGGATGGGTCAAACATGCTCAGATCTCTACTGAGCAACTGAATCAACCCAGGCGCTGCGTCTTGGTCAAGACCATAATGGTCTCTACTAGGGGTCCTGCAAACAGGAAGTCAGTATTTCGGTTGCATTTATAATATTTATACACAGACAAAATGCTGAATTGGCAGATGAAGGTCATTGGGCTGGAAAAATATTGCTCTTTTTTTCTGAAAAACATATGTATTTGCACTGAACTTCCCCTTTAAGGTTATGTGCTACCTGCCATGTCTAGCCACTGGCTGTTTTTATACATCTAATTACTGATTATTTGTATAATATAACAAAAAGGTGGTTCTTTATTTAATCAAATAGGAGCTATCGGACAGATAGAGAAACATACCCACAAAAGTGCACCTCCGCTGCTTCTTCTGACTGGTCCCGACTGTATCCATAAGTCATTGAATATGGTTTCCTACCTTCCTGTGTCTACTACTGGGTCCAGCACCTAAGGAAAATCCAATTCCCAAGAGGACTGGCACCTCTAATATGGAACAATACCTCTTCAAGAAAAACATGTGGGACGAATCCTCTACTGTGTACATCAACATCCAACTTTATTGTAAAACCATCAGCGGCATAAGTGAAGGAAAATTACATGCAAACAAGCACCCTGACGCGTTTCGTGACCATTGTCACCTCGGATGAAGTCATGAATCGCATTGTCCTGCATGTTTTTCTTAAAGAGGTATTGTTCCCGACTATATCCAATAGTCCAATAGTATATTACAATGTGGGAAAAATGGAGACTTGTGGAAAATGTCTATGTTTGCGTGGTAGCTACACCCGCTAAGAGGATTTTACAGCATTCCACTAGATAAATGCAAAACCAGAGAGACAGCTACAGACCTGTTTTGGCTTTATTGAGCCATCATCAGTGTAACATTACAATTTTATGCACCTGTGAATAAAGTATAATGCCTTATACTCTTCCTACCTCTTTTAATTTATTAATGTGAAAAAGTGTATCTTTTTTTTGCATTGATATTTATATGTGCTCATATTTAAAAGGACAAGAAGGCAAGTTGTAAAAGATACTAGTGGTATTTAGTTGTTTGCTGGACTGTTGTGGGGTGTCATACATAGGCATGATAAATAAACTCATGGTCTCCACCGTTTCTGTTAAAGCGACACTAAACTGTCCTATTACTGTTGCTTGCAAATTATTATTTACAAGGAGGTGAGATCGCATATTCCCACCTCCCTTTGAATAATAGAACAGTTGGGTAACAGAGTTTAACTTGCCTACAGTTGCTCCACTCGTGTCTTCTCTCCAGCTGACAGGCGCGATGTACTGATCACGCTCCCATCTTTAACATAGGCACATACAGTATGCACAAAGGATTGGAGCTCTGTCGAGACATTGTGCCATCTGCTGGAAAGATAGAGCAAGTGGAGCACCGGTAGGTAAGTTAAACTGTTACCCAGGTAACATGTGGGAATAAACAATCTCATCTCCCTGTGAATAATAGGTACATTTGCAAAGAACATTAATAGGACGGTTTATGTCCCTTTAAGGTTCACTGCCAGCTCTGTACGACCCTTTATCCACAGAGAAACCTCTTTAGTTAATCTTTTGGCCTTGTTAGGTATATTTTATTAATTATAGTCCTGCCAATAACAATCATCCTATATTACTTCTCATGCAGGCATTGACTAAATGCATATACTTTTGTTACTAACTGTATTGCTGCAATACTCTTCGATTACTTATATAATATAATACTTTTCGATTACTTATATAATAACTGTATTATATAACATACTGAGTTTGTTTATGTATTTGTATTTACAGTTCCACACCATTTGTAGGAACACTTTCAAAATCACTTTATGCTTCTGAGATTCTATGTACAGTACAAGGGTGTTTAGATTGATGGATAAATAAATAGGAGAAAATAATTGTGACTAGTACCCAGAACTGTTTTATTTTTAAAAAACCTGGACCTCATGTATTTTTTCTTTTGTATGTTACTTAAATGAAAAGTCTGTGAATGTTTTTGTCTTATCTGGTATGAGTAAATGTAGAACATTGTGTTTCACATTTGCATAGTTTTGGCCTTTACAAGGCTAGTTGGTTCAGCCTATTCCCTCAGTGATGCATATGTAGATCACATGACTTCTGATTGAGTCGTGGCCCGGTTTATCTCATTGCTTGAGTTGTGATACTTTTCCTCACAAATATGTACAAAAAATGGTCTTATCTAGGAAATGTGGAGGAGTGGGGAGCATTAGGGCATCTACTAAACACTAAAGCCTAACCATCTGCAGTCTTGATCTCAAAATTATTGCTTGAAACCTTTTTATAAGGGTCTGTTAAAGGAAAACTGTGGCCAAAAATAAAAAGCCCCTTGTCATACATTTTAATCAATCTTGCAGAGACCTCTTCCTGCATCTTTAATGAATGTGATGGTTCAAACTTTGAAAAAACCATCAGTAGTTTAGTATGCCAATGTCACTACTCTCACTGATAGTAGAACAGCATGCACCCATGCTACTTTGAATCAATGGTGTATGCCCTGACACCATCAAAAGGTGACAGCTCACATGTTTTTTGCTGCAGTAAGTGTGGTTGCTAAGGAACAAACTGAAACATAAAACAAAGGAGTGATAACCTTCAGTTTCGAAGCAAAAGCCTGCAATGTTCACGCAACCACCTGGATTGAACTTTTTGTGGTTCATAGCACAAATGTGCAGTTCAGACTTGTAAATGTTACCCAGTGGACCACGCAACAGCCAATATAAAGATTGTTTCAAAAAAATTGAATGTCAAACCATCTTATATTGGACCAATATAATATTGATCCAATATAAGATGGAATGTATGGATCTAATAAGATTGGAAAAATCTATCCGTTAAAATGCTCATTTAAATAACCATTTCTTTTTTTTTTGTTTTGTTTAAGCTCTGGGGAATAGAGTAGCGAACTGGAGAAATCCTCTCTCTGGGTCAAGCAAATGTAGCATTACTAATAAAGTTAAGCAGTGGGTGGGTTAGACCCCTATAGCACATAAGAAAGATATTGTTTTACTTACTACATTCCCTGCAAAAATAATTTCAGGTTAAAGATTTGAAATCTCAGTTTTGCACTAGTTTTGAGATTTTTACTGATTTTGCATGTCAGATTATGCAGAGAGCTATGGTTAAACATTGAAGGAGTAAAGACATGGGTGCGCAATCTTGCTGTCGATGATTAGATAAGTACGCTCTTAATATTAATAGGAGTGGCAGAATGACTGGGCTGAAGAGGAAATCAGTTTGCTCTGTTTGCTAAATCAATGTTTGCTCTTCTTATGTTCTTTAAGTCCATCTGTTGTCTCCTTTAAAGAAGAGTCCATTCTGCTCTTTTGCCCCCCACCCAGTGAGCTGTTTTTCTTACTAATTAGTATTATTATTGGGGGGTTGCTATTCAGCCCTGGTAATCTGTTTGCAGCATTGCTCTGTGTTCAAGATTTAAGTTTTGCAAAGTTTGCAAATATTTACAGCACAAGCAATGTATTGAAATTGAAATTTGGGTACACACAGGATTGTCAAGTTATAGCAATTGCCATCCATGTGATCAGCATTAAAATGACCAATTCAGCATCCACCAAACTAAAGTTCTATTGCAACCACGATGCCTGACGAATGACTGGGCGATTAACGGAATAATTGCATGTGTGGCCCTTCAGTTGGGCATCATTCATGGAGCTGACTTGTTGGACCTCAAATGATGCCCAACTGCATTGCCAATTAGCCGAAACGGCCATTAATTGCCTGCTCGTTCTTCCAGTGTTGTTGGTGTACAGGGCATAATGTTTTTGGCCATGGTATTGGTTGTTGCTAAGTGAAAATGAATTCAATACATACAAAAAATAAAAGCCTAGTGCCCATCCAATTAAATTGCTTACATGTTATGTTACCATTGTATTTGGACTTAAAAAGCAATTTGTTCAATAACTTGGCCATATTTAGCCCAGCAACCACATCAAGGTTTGCTTTATTCTGCTGGGTCCTAACTTTTAAACTTTTTTACCTTGGTAAACATACTTCTCAAATTTCTTCTTGATATTAGATAAGATGAAAGTCCGTGCTGCTCTTTTGCTTTCTTCTTTGGGACTAACGGTTCGTACACATGCGATTGCGGGTGCCGACCCACGACGCACAATGTGTGCTAATGGCCGTTTTGGCAGATGATCGGCCCGTGTATTGGCTCGTTCTGGGACTTGATCAGATCTCCGAAAGAACAGCTGTTAAGACCAATAAAGTGCCCATACACGGGCCGATTATCGCCCAAAATAGTCGTTCGTACACATCGTGCGTCGCAGGCTGATACCCGTGATCACACGTGTGTACGAACCTTTAGTACTTGAACACATGACCCACTTTGGATGGAGAACACACTTCCAAGAGGCTTGGTCAGGCCCCCAATGCAACCAGCAAAATATATATAGAAATAGGATAGTATACATCCACACAGAGTGCAACTAGTGACCAAATTTATTCAATACATACAAAAAATAGAAGCCTGGTGCACATACAATTAAATTGCTTACATTTTATGTCACCATTGTATTGCAGCTTAAAAAGCCTGCCCTTCTCTCTGGATAAATTAAAGCATTTAGTTCAATAACTATTATTTTAAGTCCAGCAACCGCTTCACAGTTTGCTTTATTCTGCTGGGTCCTAACTTTTAACCTTTTTTACTTAATTAACTTTTTACCCAGGGGTGTCCCTAGGGTTTTTGGCAGCTGAAAGAATGTTTGAATGCTGCTCCTAGGTATATAGTAGGTATATAGCCCCCAAATAGGTAGGTAGCCAGCCCCAAAGTAGGTAGGTAGGCCCCAGCACACAAGTAGGTAGCCAGCCACCAGCCCCAAAATAGGTAGGCAGGCCCCAAGTAGATAGGTGAACCACAGCACACAAGTTGGTCGGTAGCCCCACTGAAAATGCACTCTCACAAATCACAATAATTACACTTACAGTATGTTCGCACACTCCTGGTAGGCAAATTTGAAAGGAGGCAGCTTTTTCAAACTCCCCCTCCCTCCCAAAACCTGTTCTGGTGGTGCGGCACTGTTTTACTTTTGTTGATCATGGCAATTTCAAGCAGTAAAGAGTGGCAGTGGCTGGACTCCAATGGGCACCCATTACATCAGGAATCAGGATGTTTGCACCAGTCCATAGCTGTTCCGGTGCAAGGGGCATGCATGGTAGAAGCTGTCGGCAATTGTTATCCTCTGGCTACTGTCAGCAGTTGTGCAATCAGGATATGCCTCCTCTCACACACTCTCTCTCTCACACACACTCTCTCTCTCACACACACTCTCTCTCACACACACTCTCTCTCTCACACACACTCTCTCTCTCACACACACACACACTCTCTCTCTCACACACACACACACTCTCTCTCTCACACACACTCTCTCTCTCACACACACACTCTCTCACACACACTTACTCTCTCACACACACACTCTCTCACACACACTTACTCTCTCACACACACACACACTCTCTCTCTCACACACACTCTCTCTCTCACACACACTCTCTCACACACACACTCTCTCACACACACTTACTCTCTCACACACACACTCTCTCACACACACTTACTCTCTCACACACACACACACTCACTCTCTCACACACTCACACACACCACTCTCTCTCACACACACACAACACTCATGACTTCTCCCCTCTCCGCCTGTCTCCCCCTCCCTCCCGCCCTTAGGGCCCTGACTATTTCATATTATAAAACCCTTTTTATATAGGTACTGCTCCTTCCCCCAGGCCCCAACCGCATAACTATTATTCCCAGAAAGTGGCCCTAAGTAATATGGTTAATGCTGTTTTTTTCTATTGTTGTGCTTAAGGGAAGTTCGTGCAAATACATATGCATGTCAAAAAAAGAGCAGTATTTTTTCATCCCCAATGACCTTAATCTGCCATTCAGCATTTTTTGTCTTGTATAAATAAATGCCACGAATACTGCTTCCTATTTGCAGGACCCCTATAGAGATCGTTAGCGACTTTAGCCCCTGACCCAACGCCTGGGTTTGATTCATGCTCATAAGATCGAGGCATCTTGACCCATCCAAACAGCCAATCAGTAGAAATTACTATTAGGAACTTCCAAGGAAGTGGGCATTCTGGGAAGAAGGACTGTTAGAAACCTAAAATGTCAGCTCCACTCTATCAACAGCAGGAACAGCAAAGGTATGAATACAACTGATTTCCTGTGATATGTCGAATAACACGAAGATACAAACAAAAAAATTGATCCAACTGCATGCCTTAATCTAAGTCTCACTTGACTGGCCAACGCTCTGCACTATTCCCTATCAGCGCAAGACCAAGCTGTGGTTTCGCTCTGTCTCTTCTCACATGCATGATGGCACATCAAGATAGAATTTTCAATAATTTATTCGTGACAATCCTCCCCTGGTTGATTCTACTGGACACATCTTTTTCCCCATTAATTGTCGATTTGCTCTCCGCTCTACCTCGCATTTGCCACACCAAAGCCTTTTTCCTCTATTGCTGATGTCTACATGATATGATTTTCTTTCTTTTATTCCAAATCCCTCCCTTTGTTATTTGCTTATCTTGCATCTTTTTCCTATTATTTCTGTTTCCCCATACCACCGATATCACTCTTCAAATTTTTCTATCTCTAATTTTCTAATTTAGAATGATATTCCATTCAGACGGATTGACAACCTAGAGTTGGTTGCCAATCTGAGAGGGTTCGAAAACAACAAACTAGTTCGTAGTTCGGATAGTAATAGCTTGGGTAGAACCTCGGGTTCAGTCAATCTTTAGATATAAAGAACTAAAAATAAAGGGGAATGGCTTGACTATGCAGCGATAAGACAGTTAGGGCTAATATAGATACTTAAAACAAATATATTAATTGCGCATAGATAAAACAATTCTGGTGCATTGTTCACTAATAGTCATATCAGAGGTTTCATGGACCAGATTAGAAAATAGTCTCATCTTCAACTATCTTCCTGCAGATGTGGTAAATAAAAATAAAAGGGATACTTTCTGATGCCATTTGGAGTCAGAAGAATTCCATCCCCCACCCCCCTTTTAAGCATTATTTTTTTGGCCTTCCTCGGATCCCTGGATAGCTGGATACCACCATACAATAATTCGGTCGCGTCAGGCCGAATAATTGTATGGTGCTCTGACCAATCGCTGCTGCTTTGCCGTGATCGACATACCTTCCTCCTGGACAACTGTTCTTGATCGTTCTGCCAGGAGTAAGAATTGTATGCTGTGTACCTACCATTCAGTAGGGTTAAAAAGTGGATCGAAAAGTTGGACTAGATATACATGCTTTATTCAACCTCATTACTATGTTACTATGTTGGTACCCTTGGTAATGTAATGTTGGGAATTTCATTTGTGAAAAAATAATTGGATTATTTCTAACAGGCTGCATCCCTCTTGAGACTTGAGCACTGCTTATCTCACAACTAAACAAAGTACTTCTCAAACCTCCTATCGCTAAAAAAGCCAAAGTACTACTCGAACTATGCTCACAGACTTTTGTGCCTGTTTGTCTATATGACAAGCTAAGGACCTCGTGCCACACATCTCTTCCTTTTAAAAGCAACATCACATTCTGCCCCAGCCAAACCATTATATGATTCAGATGATTCGGATGAAGGAACTTTGGATGCCAGTTGAGGCCTCAGCAAAAAAAAACAGAGAGGATACCCTGAAATATCGGTTAGCTAGCCTTAAGGGCATGTCCACCACTTTTTCAAATTTTTTAGTTCCCCCAGCCTCAACTGCTATATTAATTTTCCAGAGACTCCCCAATCTTTACTTACCTTCCCTCATGCCATGAACTGCAAGCATGGGCGGGACCAGCAGAGCGCGTCCCTGATTGGCTGAGAGGCAGCCAATCACGACGCGGCTGCCGGCAGTTTCAGAACGCTGGAGTTCAGGGGGTTCTCTGAAAAATAATATAGTGGTTGGGCAACTAGCCCTACTAATGTACAAGGGATTTACACTAAGGAGAGGAGACAAAACGGGTGGGAACTGGGAGGGATAAGGGAGTGAGTGAAGGGCTGTTCTGAGCAAGCCAAAACGCTCTGAGAGTACAGCTCAGAGGCGAAACATTTTCCCCTGTGGCCAGGCCCCTGTGGTCAGTTTTCTGGACTTTGGGGGAATTTACAGAAACCATTTGAAGCTGGAGTGTAAGGAGGATTTTTATGCACTACACAGTGGGGCCAGTAGTGGGTTAAATAGTTTGGGGGTGGACATGTCCTTTAAAAATGATATGTGATATTAGGAAATATCAGATAAGGGTACCACACCCTAATATGCCTTGTCTTGTCTTTTTGTTCCCCTTGCTCACACCCTCCCCCTAAGTAAAATAGGTCTCAGTGTTAAGTGATTTGTGTTCCCGGCCCCCCTTATCTGCAATCCAGTCATAACCCTGCCCCTGGCAATTTCTGCTTCACTTAAATACCCATTATCCTTTTCATCTTCAGCAGCTCAAACATTCAGCTCTCTAGCCCGTTTTCCTTACTCTGAGATTCCCGGCTAAGAGTCCATAGGAGCCGTCCCCTCCACCCTCCTTTGAGCAGGAGCTCCATGTCGATGGAGAGAGGAGGGGGATGATTTCTGTCCTTAACCGCTCTCCGTAAGTGTGATCCCAACGCTGCTTGTTCCTGGACGCTGGTAAAAGAGCAGTAGGATGGGGCTTGTGTTAGTGAGACTGTGCTGGCACCTACAGATCCTGTCTGCCCCCTCTTTTCAGCTCCTAAGGGAAGAGCCCCCACCACCCATCACTACAAATGAATGAAATGAAGGTAGAGGAGCAGATATCACACCCAGGCAATGAAGACAAACCATGCTCTAGTAGGTGTCCATGTCTCCTGTTTACGGCTGGGTGTTCTCTCACTGTAGGATTGAATAGTCCTTGCTGCTCTATCATTCTGTATGTGTGTACGTTGTGTTGAAAAGCAAGCAGTGCATGTTAATGGTTCCTGCTCATAACTGCAATGAGTCTTCCAATCAGCTGAGCCTCTTTGATGCCACAGATCCTAAGTACATGATTAGTAAAAGACAGGGACACACCGAATTCCATTTGGCACACTTATTGTATATTTGCATTTTCACATCCTATTTGCTACAATAATAATGTGCGTGTGCACAGCTTATCAGGTTAAATGGTACAACCCCTCTCTCTGGAAATACTGGACGTGGTTGCCCAATAGAGATAGAACCGCAGCTGCAGCATCCTTGGTTTACAAATGGGAGGTACAGTAAAGAATAAGTGTACTGCTTAGAATACTCTATGGAGATGAATTCATAAAGAATGCAACAGGATTGCGTGTTTATTACAGGAAGAATATAGTTTTAAACCGTGGAAGGAAGACTTATGAAAATAAATACATGGAAATAAATCTGGAAAGAACGCTTATTACAATGTTATTAAAACGCCAATAATACGTCTTATGCAGTTATTACAATGGAAATGGCATGCTGTTGTAGGTAAACAAGGGTATGAAGTCTTAGTACCATCTTTAAGGACAGTTCATGGAAATTGATCAATATTTGTTTAAATTGTTAGTTTGTGTATTGCTACTTAGGTTATTCTACATATTCTCTTCCATTTTGAAAAATCAGTTGATTCAACCCTTTGCTATTCCCGCTGTTGACATTAGTGCTCTGACATTCAGGTTCTAATGGTCCTTCTTCCGATGCACCACTTCCCTTGGAATGTTCCTAATAGTAATTTGTACTGATTGGCTGTTGGGATGGGTCAAACATGCTCAGATCTCTAACTGAGCAACTGAATCAACCCAGGCGCTGCGTCTTGGTCAAGACCATAATGGTCTCTACTAGGGGTCCTGCAAACAGGAAGTCAGTATTCGGTTGCATTTATAATATTTAACACAGACAAAATGCTGAATTGGCAGATGAAGGTCATTGGGCTGGAAAAATTTGCTCTTTTTTCTGAAAAATATGTATTTGCACTGAACTTCCCCTTTAAGTTAGTGTCTCACCTGCCATGTCTAGCCACTGGCTTGTTTTTTAATACATCTAATTACTGATTATTTGTATAATATAACACAAAGGTGGTTCTTTATTTATCAAATAGGAGCTATCGGACAGATAGAGAAACATACCCACAAAACGTGCACCTCCGCCTGCTTCTTCTGACTGTCCCGACTGTATCCATAAGTCATTGAATATGGTTTCCTACCTTCCTGTTTCTACTACTGGGTCCAGCACCTAAGAAAATCCATTCCCAAGAGGACTGGCACCTCTAATATGGAACATTACCTCTTCAAGAAAAACATGTTGGGACGAATCCTCTAACTTGTAACATCAACATCCAACTTTATTGTAAAACCATCACGGCATAAGGAAGGAAATTACATGCAAACAAGCACCCTGACGCGTTTCGTGACCATTGTCACCTCGGATGAAGTCATGAATCCGCATTGTCCTCGCATGTTTTTCTTAAAGAGGTATTGTCCCGACATATCCAATAGTCCAATAGTATATTACATGTGGGACAAAATGGAGACTTGTGGAAATGTCTATGTTTGCGTGGTAGCTACAACACCCGCTAAGAGGATTTTACAAGCATTCCACTAGATAAATGCAAAACCGAGAGACAGCTACAGACCTGTTTGGCTTATTGGCCATCAATCAGTGAACATTACAATTTTATGCACATGTGAATAAAGTATAATGCCTTATACTCTTCCTACCAATCTTTTATTTATTAATGTGAAAAAGTGTATCTTTTTTTTTTGCATTGATATTTATATGTGCTCATATTTAAAAGGACAAGAAGGCAAGTTGTAAAAGATACTAGTGGTAGTTAGTTGTTTGCTGGACGTGTTGTGGGGTGTCATACATGGCATGATAAATAAACTCATGGTCTCCACCGTTTCTGTTAAAGCGACACTAACTGTCCTATTACTGTTGCTCTTGCAATTATTATTTACAAGGAGGTGAGATCGCATATCCCACCTCCCTTTGAATATAGAACTTGGGTAACAGAGTTTCTTGCCTACAGTTGCTCCACTCGTGTCTCTCTCCAGCTGACAGGCTATTGATGTACTGATTCACGCCTCCATCTTTAACATAGGCACATACAGTATGCACAAAGGATGGAGCTCTGTCGAGACATTGTGCCATCTGCTGGAAGATGAGCAAAGTGGAGCACCGGTAGGTAAGTTAAACGTTTACCCAGGTAACATGTGGGAATCACAATCTCATCTCCCTGTGATAATAGGTACATTTGCAAGAAACATTAATAGGACGGTTTATGCCCTTTAAGGTTCACTGCCAGCTCTGTACGACCCTTTACCCAGAGAACCTCTTTATTTAATCTTTTGGCCTTGTTAGGTATTTTTTAATTATAGTCCTGCCATAACAATCATCCTATATTACTTCTCATGCAGGCATTGACTAAATGCATATACTTTTGTACTAACTGTATTGCCTGCATACCTTCGATTACTTATATAAATAATACTTTTCGATTACTTATATAATACTGTATTTATATAACATACTGAGTTTTGTTTTATGTATTTGATTACAGTTCCACACCATTGTTGTAGAACACTTTCAAAATACTTTATGCTTCTGAGATTCTATGTAACATACAAGGGTGTTTAGAATTGATGGATAAATAAATAGAGAAAATATTGTGACTATGTACCCGAACTGTTTATTTTTTAAAACTGGACCTCATGTATTTTTTCTTTTGTATGTTCTTACATGAAAAGTCTGTGAATGTTTTTGTCTTAGCTGGTATGAGTAAATGTAGAACATTGTGTTCACATTTGCATAGTTTTTGGCCCTTTACAAGGCTAGTTGGTTCAGCCTATTCCCTCATGATGCATATGTATCACATGACTTCTGATTGATCGTGGCCTGGCCCGGTTATCTCATTGCTTGAGTTGATACTTTCCTCACAAATATGTACAAAAAATGTCTTTATTCGGAAATTTGGAGGAGTGGGGAGCATATAGGGCCATCTACTAACACTAAAGCCTAACCATCTGCAGTCTTGATCTCAAAATTAATTGCTTGAACCTTTTATAGGGGTCTGTTAAAGGAAAACTGTGGCCAAAAATAAAAAGCCCCTTGTCATACATTTTAATCAATCTTGCAGAGACCTCTTCCTGCATCTTTAATGAATGTGATGGTTCAAAACTTTGAAAAAACCATCAGTAGTTTAGTATGCCAATGTCACTACTCTCCACTGATAGTAGAACACATGCACCCTGCTACTTGATCAATGGTGTATGCCTGACACCATCAAAGGTGACAGCTCACATGTTTTTTGCTGCAGTAAGTGTGGTTGCTAATGAACAAATAAACATAAAACAAGGAGTGATAACCTCAGTTTCGAAGCAAAAGCCTGCAAGGTTCAGCCACACACACCTATTGAACTTTTTGTGGTTCATAGCACAAATGTGCAGTCAGTACTTGTAAATGTTACCCAGTGGACCAGCCACGCAAACAGCCAATATAAAGATTGTTTCAAAAAAATTGAATGTCAAACCATCTTTATTGGACCAATTAATTGATCCAATATAAGATGGAATGTATGGATCTAATAAGTTGGAAAAAATCTATCCTTTAAAATGCTCATTTAAATAACCATTTCCTTTTTTTTTTTTTTTTTGTTTAAGCTCTGGGGAATAGAGTAGCGAACTGGAGAATCCTCTCTCGCTGGGTCAAGCAAATGTAGCATTACTAATAAGTTAAGCAGTGGGTGGGTTAGACCCCTATAGCACATAAGAAAGATATTGTTTTACTTACTACATTTCCCGGCAAAAATAATTTTCGGTTAAAGATTTGAAATCTCAGTTTTGGCACTAGTTTTGAATTTTACTGATTTTGCATGTCAGATTATGCAGAGAGCTATGGTTAAACTTGAAGGAGTACAGTACATGTGCGCAATCTTGCTGTCGATGATTAGATAGTACGCTCTTAATATAAAGGAGTGGGCAGAGACTGGGCTGAAGAGAATCAGTTTGCTCTTTTGCTAAATTCAATGTTTGCTCTTCTTATGTTCTTTATCCCATCTGGTTGTCTCCTTTAAAGAGAGTCCATTCTGCTCTTTTGGCCCCCCACCCTTGAGCTGGTTTTCTTACTAATAGTATTATTATTGGGGGGTTGCTATTCACCCCTGGTAATCTGTTTTGCAGCATTGCTCTGGTGTTCAGATTTAAGTTTTGCAAAGTTTTTGCAAATATTTACAGCCAAGCAATGTATTGAAATTGAATTTTGGTACACACAGGATTGTCAAGTTTTATAGCATTGCCATCCATGTGATACAGTAAATGACAATTCAGCTCCACCAAACTAAAGTTCTATTGCAACCACGATGCCTGACGAATGATGGGCGATTAACGGAATATTGGCATGTGTGGCCCTTCAGTTGGCATCATTCATGGAGCTGACTTGTTGGACCTCAAATGATGCCCAACTGCACATTGCCAATTAGCCGAAACGCCATTAATTGCCTGCTCGTTCTTCCGTGTTTGTTGGGTGTACAGGGCATAATGTTTTGGCCATGGTATTGGTTGTTGCTAAGTGAAAATGAATCAATAATACAAAAAATAAAAGCCTTGCCCATCCAATTAAATTGCTTACATGTTATGTTACCATTGATGTTGGACTTAAAAGCAATTTGTTCATAACTTGGCCATATTTAGCCAGAAACCACATCAAGGTGTGCTTTATTCTGCGGGTCCTAACTTTTTAAACTTTTTTACCTTGGTAAACATACTTCTCAAATTTCTTCTTGATATTAGATAAGATGAAAGTCCTGGCTGCTCTTTTGCTTTCTTCTTTGGGACTACGGTTCGTACACATGCGTTGCGGGTGCCGACCCACGACGCACAATGTGTGCCTAATGGCCGTTTTGGGCAGATGATCGGCCGCGTGTATTGGCTCGTTCTGGGACTTGATCAATCTCCGAAAGAACAGCCTGTTAAGACCAATAAAGGCCCATACACGGGCCGATATCGCCCAAAATGGTCGTTTCTACACATCGTGCGTCGGCGCTGATACCCGTGGATCACACGTGGTGCGAACCTTTAGTACTGAACACATGACCCACTTTGGATGGAGACCCACCTTCCAAGAGGCCTTGGTCAGGCCCCCAATGCAACCACAAATTATATAGAAATAGATAGTATACATCCACCAGAGTGCAACTAGTGACCAAATTATATCAATACATACAAAAATAGAAGCCTGTGCACATAAATAAATTGCTTACTTTTATGTCACCATTGTATGCATTGCAGCTTAAAAGCCTGCCCTCTCTCTGGATAAATTAAAGCATTTAGTTCAATACTATTATTTTAAGTCCAGCAAACCCTTCACAGTTTGCTTTATTCCTGCTGGTCCTAACTTTTAACCTTTTTACTTAATTAACACTTTTTACCCAGGGTGTCCCTAGGGTTTTTGGCAGCTGAAAATGTTTAGCTGCTCCTAGGTATATATAGGATATAGCCCCCAATAGGTAGGTAGCCAGCCCCAAAGTAGGTAGGTAGCCCCAGCACACAAGTGGTAGCCACCCACCAGCCCCAAAATAGGTAGGAGCCCCAAGTAAATAGGTGAACCACAGCACACAAGTTGGTCGGTAGCCCCACTGAAATGCATCTCCACAAATCACAATAATTACACTTACAGTAGTTCGCACACTCCTGGTAGGCAATTTGAAAGGAAGGCAGCTTTTTCAAACTCCCCTCCCTCCCCCAAAACCTGTTCTGGTGGTGCGGCACGTTTTACTTTTGTTGATCATGGCAATTTCAAGCAGTAAAGTGGCAGTGGCTGGACTCCAATGGGCACCCATTACATCAGGAATCAGGATGTTTGCACCAGTCCATAGCTGGTTCCGTGCAAGGGGCATGCATGGTAGAAACGTCGGCAATTGTTATCCTCTGGCTACTGTCAGCAGTTGTGCATCAGGATATGCCTCCCTCTCATCCACACTCTCTCTCTCACACACACCTCTCCTCACACACACTCTCGCTCACACACCTCTCTCCTCACACACAACCTCTCTCTCTCACACACACACTACACACACACTCTCTCTCTCACACACACACTCTCTCTCTCACACACACACTCTCAACACACCTACTCCTCACATCACCACACACTCTCTCACACACACTTACCTCTCTCACACACCACACACGTCCACTCCTCCCAACAACACTCACACACAACCACCTCCTCTCTCACCACACACACCACTCTCTCACACACACTCACTCTCCACACCTCCTCTCTCACACGCACACACTCACCCCTCTCTCTCACACACACACTCACTCTCTCACACACACTCACCACGCGTCACACACCCCTCTTCCTCACACACACACACGACACCTCTCTCTCTCTCACACACAAACACACTCTCTCGTCTCTCCTCACACACACTCTCGCTCACACACCCCACACACACGCCAACTCTTCCTCACAACACACACACACACACTCTCTCTCCATCTCCTCTATCACACACACAACACTCTCTCTCTCTCTCCTCTCTCTCTCTCACCACCACACACACTCTCTCTACACACACTGTTCTCTCGCACACTTCTCTCTCTCACACACACACACACACTCTCTCTTACATACACCTACAGACACCGCCATACACCCCACACACCTGCTCACACCTCCGGAAACAACCCTCTCCCAGTTCTCTTCCTCCTCAGGTTCTAAGGACTCTCCACAGATCACACACACACACGTCACTCCTCACACACACTCACTCTCTCACACACCACTCACTTCTCTCACACACTCACTCTCTCACACTCACTCCTCTCCCGACACAACACTCACTCCCGCCTCTCTCACACTCACTTCCACACACACTCACACACACACTCTCACAACACCCACTATCTCACACACACCTTTCTCCTCACACACCACAAACTCTCTCTCTCAACAGAGACCTCTCTCACACACACTCTCTCACACACTCTCTCTCACTCACACACACACTCTCTCTCACACACACACCACTCTCACACACCACTCTCTCTCTCACAACTCTCACACACACACACTCTCTCTCACACACACTCTCTTACACACTCTCTCTCACACCACTCACTCTCCACCACTACACTTCACACACTCTCTCTCACACACACTCTCTACACACTCACTACACTCTCAACACTCTCCACACACACTCTCTATTTCACACACACTCACCACACACTCTCTCAACTCAACACCTCACACGCGCCACACTCTCTCTCATGCACACACATCCTCTCACACACACATTCTCCACACACCTCACACACACACTCCACACACACTCTGTCGCCACACACAGACGCACACCGCCATAAACAACCCCCCACAACCTGCTCACACCTCCTGGAAACCAACCCTCTTCCCAGTTCTTCCTCTCAGATTCTGTAAGGACTCTCCACAGATCACGTCCAGAATCAACATCAAACTTCCAGTTACAGGCGCTCGCTGCGTATTAAAGGAGGGAGGAACGTGGAACCTAGGGAAATGACGTCTGTTTTTTTTGTTTGTTTGTATTTCTCAAGTTGCTTCATGGTAGGAGTGGCCCTGTTTTTACCTTCTGGAGATATAATCTCCAAACTTAGTTTTTATATCAGTACCTGCTTTTATGAGATGAAAGTCCCTGCTGCTCCTTCGCTTGCTTTCTTGGGATGACTCTCCAGCTTTCAGTACTTGAACACATCTCTACATAACCCCTACGACAACCCCAGACCCGCCATACCCCACACAAACCTGCTCACACTCCTGGAACCAACCCACCCTCTTCCCAGTTCTTCCTCCTCAGGTTCTGTAAGACTCTCACAGATTCACACACACTCACTCTCTCACACACACCTCACTCTCTCACACCACTCACTCTCACACAACACCCTTCTCTCAACACACTCACTTCTTACACACTCACTCTCTCACACACTCACTCCTCTCTCACACTCACTCTCTCACACACTCTCACACACACACTATCTCACACACACTTTCTCTCACACACACAAACTCTCTCTCTCAGACAGACCATCTCTCACACACACTCTCTCACAACCCTCCTCTCTCACTCACACACACTCTCTCTCTCACACACCACAACACACACTCTCACACACCACTCCCTCACACACACTCTCACACACAACAACTCTCTCTCAACACACCTCTCTTACACTCTCCCTTAACACCTCTCTCTCACACACTCACTCTCACACACACACTCTCACACACTCTCTCTCACACACACTCTCCTCACACACTCACACACACTCTCACACACACACTCTCACACATACACTCTCACACCACTCTCACACACCCTCACACACAACTCTCTCACGCACACACTCACACGCGCGCACACTTCTCTCATGCACACACATACTCTACACACACATTCTCACACACCACACACACAACACACCACCACTCTCACACAACCACTCTGGTCTCACCCCAACTCAACCACAGCTCACACCGCACACCGCCATACCCCGCACAACCTTGCTCACCCTCCTGGAAACCAACCCCTTCCCAGTTTCTTCCTCCTCACATTCTGTAAGGACTCTCCACGATCACGTCCATACTCAACATGCAAACTTCCAGTTACAGGCCGCGCTGCGCTATTAAAAGGAGGGAGGAACGTGAACCTAGGGAAATGCCGTCTGTTTTTTTTTTGTTTTTTGTACTTTCTCAATTTGCTTCATGGTGTGAGTGGCACTGTTTTTACCTTCTTAGGAGATATATTCCTCAAACTTAGTTTTTATATCAGTACTCGCCTTTTATGAGATGAAAGTCCCTGCTGTCCTTCGCTTGCTTTTTGGGACCACTGACTCTCCAGCTTTCAGTACTTGAACCACTGCAGGGCCGCCATCAGGGGGGTAAAGGGGGTACTCCTGTATGGGGCCCAGACTTGAAAGGGGCCCAGAGGGTGAAGGAAGAAAAAAAAAAAATCTGCAATACTGAATTCAGCCACTAGGAACTCCATTCCTAGATAGAGAAGACAAACAGGGTGTTTCTTTCCTATGTGGCTCCACCCCCCTCCCGCCCCTCCCCTGAACTTGTATCTCTTTTCTGTGATCTCCATAGAGAGCGGAGGGAGTAACTGTAAGTTATACTGAACCCTTTCTACTTGTGAGAGTCCATGAGGGGACATTGTTCCCTCTGTCTCACTGCTGTGTACGGGACTGAATAAACTTCCTCTATGGGGCTGCTGGGGCACAAACCTATATGCAGCGATGGAAAACCTTGTAACTCCCATGTTAAGAAACTACAACTCCCAGCATGCCTTGTTGATTCTGCTACTAAGGCAGCACACTGCACTGGGGGTAGGTAATAGCCTAATAGGGCTACTGGGGGGCTATATACTCTACCCCATGGGGGCACAGGGCAGCTCCACAGCATCTCTACTGCCTATATACATATCTCCACTCTGTCACAATCACTATGGCAGCTCCACACTGAGATGGATATGGATATAAGCAGATAGAGAGTGTGTCTTATTAGCAGTATGGCAATTCACACAACCCATCCTATCTGTGCCCATATCCAAATTTCTATCTCAGTGTCTGGTCACATTGCAGCACACCATCTCTATTATCAGGATATAGTACAGATAGAGATGTGTGTGGAGCTGCATCTGAGATAGATAGGGATTCGGGCAGGACAGAGTGTGGAGCTGCCATGCTGTATTTGCAATACTGGCAGCCTTTTTCAAGACAGTGCACAAGGGGTAGGTGTAAGGATTTGAGGCAGGAGAAGGGGTGAATCTATCAATAGAAATACATTTTAAGCAACACTATGTAGAATATAATATGGGGTCTAATATGGGATCAGTCGTGTGGGCGGGGCTTAAGGTACCGTTATACTCAAGTATAAACCGAGATTTTCAGGCTAAAAAAATAGCCTAAAAAAGAGTCTTGGTTTATACTCGAGTCAAAACACTTACCTGCTCCGGCAGCCGCGTGCTCCGCATCTCTGCGGGCTGACGTCACTACTCGGCGCCGGGAGTAGGCCGGCGCTCAGTACTGACGTCAGCCAGCAGAGAAAGTGGAGATGTGGCCGCGGAGCGAGAAGAGGATCCAGAGCAGCCTGCAGGGGAACATGTGGAGCGTAGGCAGAAGGCAACTGTGGGGACACAGAAGGGGGGAAGTAGAGTAATTCCTTCAGTGCTATTCCTTGCCACTGCGATGTTTGGAAACTATAACTCCCAGCACCTAAAGCAGTGCTGGGAGGTGTAGTTGGCATTCATTCCTCATTCCTTGGCATCTGGAGTGCCAAGGAATGAGACTTTTAGTTGCCTTTGAAATGACATGAATTTCCCATACAGTAATAGCCAAATCCAGTATGGTATTACTGATATACCATGACCTGGATGAAGTGAGAACCTTCACAAGAATACTGTATAGACTTCTGATGTTCATTTAAGGGCAACTAAAGCCTAAAAACAATACAGAATCAGAAGGAGGATGATATCATTGCTGCCTTCTGATTCTGTATTGTTTTGAGGCTTTAGTTGGCCCTTTAAATGACAGCAGCATTCCCATACTGTAGTCCCATACAGTAAACCATACTGTATTTGGCTATTACTGTATGTGACTACTGTATGGGAATGCGCTGTCCATTTAAAGGGCAACTAAGCCTTAAAACATACAGAATCAGAAGGCCATTTTGGTCCTATTTTCTACCCTTGGTTTAACTCGAGTCATCACTTTATCGTCTTTTAGAGTAAAAGTAGGTGCCTCGTTTATACTCGGTTGGTTTATACTCGAGTATAATATGGTATGTTATATTTACCATCTGTACCCATTGGGCATGAGGGCATCTTAAGAGTGTGCGGACATGGGTACATTTTATATTTACCCGGTCTGTGTGTTCTCGGGGAGGTAGAGCATGTCTCGCGCCGTTAATGTACCGGGCTTAATGTCTATTTGACATATAATATTGCAGGCATAATGGTCTTTAAATGTGTTTTAACCTTAACAAAGTGGGAGTGGTCTTGAACAAAGTGATTGTGGGGAAAAAACCGCATTTGCCGCTTCTCTTCTCCCCATGGGTCCCTCTTTGCCCTCTTTTGCGTTTAAAATATTGGGAGGTATGGACTATCTGAGTTGTTCATGCTATGGGGGGCCCAGAAATGTACCCAGTATGGGCCCAAGAAAGTCTGATGGGCGGCCCTGAACACATGAGCCACTGTGGGTGGAGTACACATTTCCCAGAGGCGTGTCAACCCCCAATGCTCAATAAGCATATATATATAGAAATGGGATAGTATACATCCACGCGTGTGTAAGCAATAATTTGCTTACATTTTACTTTACCATTGTATGAAACTTAAAAGCCTGCCCTCTCCTCTGGATAAATTAAAGCAATTACAGGGAATTCATAAAAGTTCTTATTGTTTAAAATGGTGCAATTTTGCCCAAACCAATAAGCGAGGTTAGCTTTCAATGGTTAAATAAGTTCTGATTGGTTGGGGCAAAAGCACCATTTTAACGAAATAAACTTTTATTGAATCTCCCTGTTAGTTCAATAACTTGGCCAAATTATTTTAAGCCCAGCAACCACTTCACAGTTTGCTTTATTCTGCTGGGTCCTAACTTTTAAACCTTTTTACCATAGTCATTTTTTACTTTGCCTTTATCCGTACCTGCTGGTAGAGTATACGAATACAGGTTGAACCCTGCATACCTTAACCTTGCAGATAGAAAACCCTTCCCAAAGTGCTAGGTGCCCAGTTTCTGTAGCCACAGTCCCATTATAGATAAAGATAAATAGCTGGGCACACCAGTCTTGATGTTCAACAATTTAGTTTAACGTTTTCGGAACCTAGGTGTGGTCTTCCTTGATGTTTGTCTAGGAGGAACCACACCTAGGTTTCGAAACATTCACATAAATTTGTCAACATCAAGACTGGTGTGCCCAGCTATTTATCTTTATCTATGCTGGTAGAGTAACATTTCCCGAGGGCTTTGTCATTTCCCCAATGCAACAAGCAAAATATATATAGAAATAAGAGGTATCATCGACGTAGACTGCAATGAATTCAATACATAAAAAAATTAGACAGCCTAGTGCACGTCCAATTAATTTGCTTACATTTACTTTACCATTGTAATGCAATCTAAAAAGCCAGCCCTTCTCTCTGGTAATTAAGCACTTACAGGGGTTTATTCAATAAAGTTGATAACTTATCGTTTAAAATGGTGCTTATTTTTGCCCAACCAACCAGATTCTTATTTAACATTGAAACTAACATCTGATTGGTTGGGGCAAAATTAGCACCATTTTAAACGATAAGAACTTTTATTAAATAACCCTGCTAGTTCACTAACTTGGCCAATTTTTCAAGCCCCAAACACATCAAGGTTTTTCTTTTACTCTTCACTTTGCTAAGTTGAAAATTACCTTTGCCCACTATCGCACAACAGCTGGTGGTATGGGGGGGATTGGAATGTATGTATTGTATAAATTTGATTTGCTGCATATTTACTGACGGATTACAATGGGATCTGATGTGGTAATGTGATGGAGTTAGCAGGTCTTTATTGGTACTTTATAATGAACAGCAAAAACAACACAAGAATTATAATTATAGTGGAATGTTAAATGAGTCACCAACACACTAAAGCTCCAAACAGAAGTGCATCGCTGGGTCAACCCGATACAGTACTGGAACCCTGAACATTTGTTTGTTTCTGAAAACCGTATTTTCTATGGCCGTTCAGCCGAGTGGGGAGCAACCACAGGGGGGTCCGGGTGCCAGGGCCCATGTTCTTATTTTTCCTGTGACAGATATACCCTCCTCCCAGAAAACTACTGTGAATGAAGCATGGATTGTGACCCCCCAAGTTTTTGCGGGGGGCCCATTGATTCCTATTTAGGATCTCCTCAATGTAAGTTTGAAAAACTACCATAAAGAGAACTAATCGTGTGTAGAAAGTTTTTTTTAAAATACAGTTAAAATGAAAGTACTTTGGACAGGGAAGATATAATTGGTAAAGAAAAACTGATTCCGTCAGTTTGCTTCTGGCTTCACGCCAATCTTAATACAGAACTAGTTGGGACTAACCTGGTAAATAGAGACTGTTATGCGCTGTCTCCTCAACAAAACGATATTGTGAGGTAGGAATAATCAATGCTTCCTCCCTGCCCTTTCCGTTTTTAAAAAGTTAATTTTTAGTGTTATAGTTATCTTTGTATTGCATCAGATGCGCTGCACAAACCCCAAAACTCATTAGCTTCATGCAGGCATGCATAGTCGTATTACCCACAAAATTAAACCGATAATACATCGGGTAGCATGGGTTTTACACTGATTTTTTTGTCGTTAGCATCCAATATTGCATTGCCCCCCTATAGTGTAGCTGTAGCCAGCGAGACAGCATAAACATTTGCATGGTTTTTGAAACAAAGTGCCGTGCTTCTTTTTGGTGTTGTGAGTGTCGGACTGGCTCTACGGTCTGCAGGGAATCCCGGTGGACCAACAGCCATTCCCCCCAAGAACAGACAAAGCTGCCTAATTTTTAATACGAGCCATAGGGACAGTAAGTTTCGTACACACACTCAATTTATAGTGACACACGAGCCCCCGCCGTTATGGCTGAGAATCATCCGTGTGTTAGCTTTCAGTCGGAGGTCGTTCGTTGATCCACGTGGCGGATCGGCAAGCAACCCCAGACGAATGCATACACACGGACGGTTCTCAGCCGAAACAGCCATTCACGCGTGTATTGCTCGTGCCGTCGGGGTCGTTGCTCACTCACAATATGAGCGTGTTACGAACCTTAAAGGGCATGTCCACCCTTCTTAATAACTTTTAACATAATGTTCTGCTTCCTCCCCCAGCCCAACTGCTACTATATTTTGAGAGAAAGTGCCCTGATAGTAACTTACCGTCCCTCTTTCATCCGCCGCTACTGCCGGCCCTCTGCTTGCGCGAAAAGCAAGCAGGGCTGGACCAGCAGCCACATCTTTGATTGGGCTGAGAGGCAGCCAATCACGACTCGGCTTCGAGTAGTCCTGAACGGCGGAGGAAGAGTGAAGGTGTTACTATCGTGGCACTTTCTCTCAATACAAATATAGCGGTTGTGGGCTGGGGGGAAGCAGAAATTATGTTAAGTTTTTTGAGCTAGGCTTGGGAGACAAATCGGGAGGGAGAAGGGGGGGAAATGGCTCAGTGCGCATGCCAAACTTCTCCGGAGGAGAGACAGGAGGCCGAGTCTTAATGACTCTGCTTCCTCCTGGTGGCCACTTTGTTGACTTTTGGGGGGATTAGGTAAGGATGTAAGGTAAGATTTTATTACACTACAGAGTGGGGCCAGTATGGTAGAATTCTAGTTTTGGGGTGGACATGTCCTTTAAGAAATGCATTTTAATAAACAATATGAGTCAGAAGGAATAAGATAGATGTAAATTAGTGATAATAGAGATATGAATTGTTAGGTGGGCCCCTGGTCTCTGATATCCTGATGGGCCCGACACTGTGAGTGCTGCGGGGGGGTTCCCTAATGGGAGATTTGTCCCTATATATTATATATATATATATATATCTGCCTATTGGTATGTTCAGGCGTGTAACTGTACGGAGCCTGGGGCGCCGCCCGCCCCCCCCCCCCCCCCCCCGCAAGATTGGAGGCTGGGCCCCTGACCCACCACCCTCCAGAATCAGCTGATTGTGCTATGAATAGTTGCTTCAATCAATACATTAAAGGAATAGTTCTCTTTTCAAGTGAACTATTCCTTTAAAATAACTATACATTGAGAAATGGATTTCACAATGAAGTTCCTTCACTTGCATCGCTGCACCCATGTTCTTTCATAAGTGTACCTATCAACAGAGCTCAGTTTTTCAGCCTTAGTTTAAAGCAAATGAGTTAATTGGTTTTCTGACTGCCTGTTTGTGTTTTGGTTTGGGGGGGGGGGTGTTCGGCACTAGAAAGTTTACTGAGCATGTTTCATTATGTATTTTGGGCTGTCACACAGTAATGGAAAGCATAGTAAATGATACTATTGAGAATGCATTGCACATTGAAGTTTACATTTTATACCTTATTGCACCATGTTCTTTCTATAATGTACCTATTATGGGGTTACAATTGATACTGACTGTTTACTTAAGCAGGAATAGTGACCATGTGATTTTTTGGATTTTGCAAAATCCAAGTTTACTTGGATTTTGCAAAGGCTTTGATACAGTCCCCCATAGGCGACTAATGAATAAGCTAAGGTCTGGTGGTCTGGGGAGTCACATTGTACATGGATAGAAAATTGGTTAAGGATAGGATACACGGAGAGTTAATTGTTAATGGGGCTTCATCATTATGGACTAGTGCTAAGTGGGGTGCCACAGGGTTCTGTGTTGGGCCGCTTCTATTTAATCTATTTATTAATGATTTGGAAGTGGGTATTTGTCAGCAGTTTCTGTGTTTGCTGACGACACAAAAATTTTGTCGACCATAAAAACTTCAGAGGATGTGCAATCGTTGCAAGGGGATCTAGATAGATTATCACATTGGGCTGCTATTGGCAGATGAAATTCATGTTGATAAATGTAAGGTGATGCATTTTGGACTTAAAAATACTTGTGTCTACTTATACTATAATGGCTCTGTGTTAAGTGAATCTCTGTTGGAAAGGGATCTTGGAGTTTTGGTGATAACAAACTTAAAGGTAGCAAGCATGCCAGCGGCAACAGCCAGAGCCAGCTGGCATTGTCTTGTATAAAAGCGAGGTATGGATTCAAGGGAGGAAAATGTAATTCTCCCTCTTTACAAAGCATTGGAAGGCCTCATTTGGAATATGCAGTGCATTTTGGAATCCTGTGTCAAAAAGACAATCTTGAAATGGAAAGGGTTCAGAAAGGGCAACTAAATTAATAAGGGGATGGGGGGAGCTTGAATATGAGAAGAGCGACTGAAAAGTTACAATTATGTACGCTGGAGAAAAGGCGCTTGCGTGGGGATATGATTACTGTGTAAAATAATACATTAACGGGCCATACATTAAACTATCTTGGGCATTGTTCACCAATAGAACATGTCAAAGGACACGAGGACATCCCTTAAGACTGAGAAAAAGGTTTAAGCTTCAACTCGGAAAGGGTTTTTCACTGTGAGAACGGTAAAGCTATGGAACTGTCTTCCAGTGGACATTGTTATGGCAGGTTCATTGGTCATTTTCAAAAAAAGCTGGATGAGTTTCTGCAACAAGAAGGTTAACAAGTTACTGGTATTGATACATAAAGAGGTTGATACAGGGCACTTGGAGTCAGAAAAGGAATTTTTTCCCCCTTCATAAATTTGTGGGTTTTTTTTTGCCTTCCTCAGATCAACAGTTAGGCAGGAAATGAGGATATTGCTAGATGGGTTGGACTGGATGGACGTATGTCTTTATTCAACCTCAAATACTATACTATACTATACTAATCAATCCTGTGGCCCACAGTAATTATTCATTACTACTGAGATCGTTTTAAAAGCATCATGTCCTGATAATCATGAATCCTACTGAATACACAGGATTTAACAATTACTGTGACTTTTATACCCACAATTTATTTTTGCTCAGTGGGAATGGGAAGCGACACCACCCTAGATTGGAAACCATTCAGGCAGGGCCCTGTAAATGTATATGTAATTGTAAGACTACGGAATATGTTGGTGCTATTCTCCCCTGCAGCTAGGGTTGCTGGCAGGTGTTTTACACTTTAAAATTTAGTTGTCCTTTAAGCTCTTTTTTTTTTTGTGAAAAATAGAAAACATGCTGTTTCCTATTTATTAAGTTTAAAACTTAATTAAAAGTATTGTTTTGTCTGTCTAATCTTTAGGTAAGTTTAGCAAATATACATTGCAATTTTAGACATGTCCACCCCAAAACAAACAACTGGTCATTTGTTAGTTACCTGCTCTAAATTTCACCAATATATTCAGCACATTATTTATTAGATGAATTACTAACCAGATATATTTAAGATAATTAATCCCATTCTGGCAGAGGAGCAATCTGCTCCCCCGTGCAGTTAATCAAGGCTGTGACTGCTATTCCCCTGTTGCCTCCTCTGCACAATGCTCAAGTTCCTAAAAGTTAATTTAGCAGCCTACCATTAATGTAGAATAAGTAAAATTGGATTTCTGACTGTCTGGTGTGTGTGGGCGGAGACGCTAGAAATTATACTGAGGTTCAGCTATGTATTTGGGGGCATGGACCACTCTGGAAAAGCTAAAGGTAAAAGTTGCAGTTAGGGCACGGCCACACTGCAACGCAAACGCAATGGCTTGCATTTCAATGTGCGATTCCGTTGCCTTTGCGCATCGCTTTTATATTAAATATTGTAAAAACGCATGCGATTGCGATTTAAAATGAGGAACGCAAATCGCAACGCACCCGAATCATGAATTTTCGGTGCGTTGGCGCGTTTTTCATGATATGAAAAGCAAATGCAAAAAAAGCGCAGCATGTTGGCCTAGCCCTCAGGATTAATAGAATTCCTATGCTGATATTTTATTTTGCATTTTCGTTTAAAAAGGCATCTATAATGGGGAAATTTTTTTTGTTTTTTAAATTGGCTATTTTTGAATTTTGCTCATCCTGAAACTATAATCCTTTCACAACCACTATGGTCTATTTTTTGAATATTCCATCTATTTCTTTAGATGTGTAGCAGTGTTCTAACAGCATTAAGTGAAGAACAGGAGGTAAACTTGCTATGTCTTGCCTCCCATTCTTCACTTAAGCATGAGGAGTGAACTTACCTGCAGCGTGATCCACCACTGGAACCTCTGACAGGTAACACTGCTTCCGGCTGTAAGTAAACTATAGCACGCATTCACACTTTGCTTACTTACAGCGGAAGCGGTCGGGACCAGTCGAGCCAGGGGTTGACCGTGCTGCAGTGTAAGTTCGCTAGCCTCTTCTGGTGCATTAAGTGAAAAGTAGGAGGTAGACTAGGTGTTTACTTCCCGTTCTTCACTTAATGCTGTCCGAATGCTGCTTATTTCCCAGTAAACTAATCCTTTAAAGTGTAACTGTGCTCTTCATACTATTAAAATAGCTCTCTTGTACCTTTCAAGCCAAGAATGACATATCTAACTTTCTGGATCTTAAGTTATAGGCTTGTAATGTATACTTTCTTTTTTGACGTGACAGTCACATGATGTGCTTTGTTAGAAGCTCCAGCCCCAAAAACAATCTTTCCTGAAGCTAGTTACAGACCTGCAACCATTCTCAATACATTCCTCTACCTATGAACACCTTATTGAGAGAAAAAATTCTCTGTCTCTGGGCATACTCCAACCTGAGACTTGGGGAAAGAGCAGTGGTTTTTGTTGATGTCACAGCTCACAGAATTAGCAAGAAAAAAACACCTTTTATACTGCTGTAACTTTAGATAGACTAAAGCTAGAAGATGATGTGGAGTCATTTTAAAGGTACAGTAGGAGTGGGCTCTTTTTAATGAAGGCCACTTGTATGGAGTACATACATAGTACAATTAAGTAAGCCATACATAGGTCGACTCAATAGAATTTTTCATCTTGCACCATCGATGTTCAGCAAATTTCAGCTTGAATTCTCAAAAACAGTTGTCGATCCTGCCAGAATGAATATACATTAAAAGTATTTATAAAAACAGAGCAGGTGAACTGGTCCCAAAAAAAACGCAAAGTTAGCCATTTCAAGCTAAAACTGCTGAACATTCATTGTAAAGATGGTGCATTTCTTTCTGTTGTCCTTTAAATAAAATCTTAATTTTCTTTACTAATGTCTATGAAAATATATTTTTCCCACCCTGTTTTAAAAGGCATATTGCTTTGTTATCTGGGAAAATCTCATTTAATTATTATTCAAAGATCAAAGCTACAAGATTTTTATGATGCTATAGCCATGGTCTGACCTTGACAGAAGATGTTATTCTATTACTAGTAAAACTGCAAATCCATTTAAACCAAATCATAGACTGTCAAGGCTCTCCAAACCTATTAGAGTTCCCTTTAAGGTTGTTCTTATATTTATGTGCTTCTGCTAATAAAAAGTAATGCTTTATAAATCTAAACAATTTTCACTTAATGTACTGCACAACTATATTTTTTCTGGCAAATGTTACTCTCTCCATTGTGTTTATTTTCATTGTTAAATGTTAAAATAATGTAGTCCCAGTTTTTTCGACACTGTTTCTCTATTTCAGAGAGGTTTTTAGTAAGAGGTACACAGGAGAGGAGATGAGGCCAATAGTCCATGCAAACACCATCACTTGCAGAGACTGACTTCTGCATTCTGAAGAAACTGGCATCTCGCACAAGAAGGTAAGTATTCTGGGTTTTAAGGACTGCAGGAAGCTAACTATAACATCTGGAGTTTTTATGGGTTGTAAAAGGTATGATTATTTACTAGGTCCTGCAATTTTTCCTTAAAAATTAACCCTAGGTCACATCTCT
The DNA here is from genome assembly GCA_019447015.1 of Hymenochirus boettgeri. Lineage (NCBI taxonomy): Eukaryota > Metazoa > Chordata > Amphibia > Anura > Pipidae > Hymenochirus > Hymenochirus boettgeri. The sequence continues at coordinate 216,891,489 of CM033470.1, read as the reverse complement.
GACTGCAGGCCATGGGATTATATTGCTGAATGTTTAAACCTTCCTACTTCCAGTAGCTTTAGTGACATCACCTGTTACTTGGCATCACACTCACTTGGAAAAACAGTTAGTACCCCCGCACAGAAATATTTTTTAAAAATGGATAATTGGAGGAGGGCCTATTAAGGACACTTGTATCCTAAAGGTCTATAGACATACATCTAATCTATCTAATGTATGCTAGTGTATGGCCAGCTTTAGTCTGAGATTTATCCAATGGGAAATAGTGATTTTTTTCAGATAGAGGGTGTCTTCCATTGGTTAGATCTTGAGCCAAAAAGGGGGAGAGGGAGAGAGCAATAACTCTACTTTGTCTGATCACATGATTACCTGTTATTCACATGCTGGATAGTGGAGGTAACCTTAAAAGGGCATGTCCATCCCCAAAACTATAATTTCCCACACCACTGGCCCCATGTGTAGCGCAATAAAATCCTTACCTTACATCCCAGCTCCAAATGGTTCTCCAGCAATTCCCCCCCCAAAGTCCCAAAAACTGGCCACCAGGAGGATAGCAGAGTGCATATGACTCTGCCTCCTGTCTTCCCTGTGGAGAATTTTGCCATGCGCAGAAGCCCTCCCCCTCCCATTTTTTGTCTCCCCCCCCCTAGCTCCAAACCCCTTTCCCATATGATAGTTATAGATCCCCCAGCCCCGACCGCATTAGTATTATAGTTAGAAAAATCCCCCAATCTTTACTTATCTTACCTCTCCACACTACCGGCAGCCGCGTCTGTGATTGGCTGCCTCTCAGCCAATCACAGACACGGCTGCTGGTCCTGCCCCCTGCTTGCAGTTCCGTGCAAGCAGAGGGCTGGAATTGTGCGGCGAAGGAGAAGGTAAGGTAAGTAATGATCGGGGACTTTCTAACTATAATACTAATGCGGTTGGGACTGGGGGATCTAGACCTATCAAAAATAAACATTATTTTAAAGGGTGGACATACCCTTTAACTTGTTGGAGATCATAGTTCCCCTTTAACTGCTATCTACACTATTTTGATATCTGAGTTTGACAGCTGACCAATATAAATTATCATTTTATGCATACTGTGAATTAAAAATATTGCTTTTAACAATAAAGGGGTTTATACAGCCTCTCAATTTATATTTGTTTCCATTAAAAGTACTAACAGGGGTGAAGACATAAACTGCAAATTCCTCACTCTGAGTTTACACTAGCATTTTTAGATTTGAGGGGTGTAATTCCCCTTTAAAGTTTACAAAAACTTAAGCTGGATGTTTTTATAAACCATTGTTAAACAAATACATTATAAAAGTCACTAAAATCTGATCTCAAATTTTCCTGAGCTACAATATAATTGCTGTTCTGGCAATGTTAGTAAAGGATTTTCACTGTTATATATATAATTTTCCCAAATAACATGATAACAAATGAGTGTAATTTTATGCAGATTAACAGATTGCAAAACAGCTGTAGTTAAACAGCACTAAAGTTGTAGGAACAACATAAACTATACTTTAAAAAGTACTGTGATGTTTTGGAAAGGTGATTATTTATGCTAATAGTATGCTATAAATTTGAATTATTTTAAAATTTTTAGCATGGGAAAATCAATTAATTTGGATTTAATTTGGGGGTTACATGTGTGTTTAATATCTGCAGGGTTATGCTAGGTACAGGTAGCCGCAAAGCATAAAAAGTTCACAAGAAGGGGTGGGCCCCACTGCCACAATTTGGATCAGCATGCCAATGCTGCTGGTTGCAGTGTTGGAATTTTAGCATGTCACTGCTACTTAGTAATTATGCTGAACTCACCGTTCAGTAAGATTGACCCAGGTGCAGCAAGCCCCAGGCCCCTCCAACACAGAGCCCCTCTGTCCGAAAACCGAACTACCCGTACAAATCCGGACAGATCATTCGGATTTCGGGGCTTCGGATTGCAATTTTCGATTATTATCGAATGTTCAAGGCTATTTCGATATTTTCTAAAATAGCCTTGAACTTTCTGTATCCTCAAAAATATTATCGGAAACCTCGAAGTTGTCTCTAATCATATGGGTAGAATTAAAAACACAAACAGGGTTATTCAATAAAAGTTATCGTTAAAAACGGTGCTAATTTTGCCCCAACCAATCAGATGTTAGCTTTCAAATGTTAAATAAGATCTGATTGGTTTGGGCAAAGTTAGCACCTTTTTAACGATAAAAACTTTTATTGAATTCCCCAAAAGTTTATTCAGCACAATCCATAAAGTCAAATGTGGAGCTAGAACCATTAACATTTAAAGGCATACAATCCATAAACAAAATCACAATGGAAACCATATAACATTGGACACATGCTGATCTCTACTAATCAGTAGTAGTTACAAAATACAAGAATATAAAAATGTAAAGACACATATGAAGCTCATGCAAATGTTCATTTAGATGTTGCTTGTTTTTCATTTGCTTCATTTTCAACACTGTTAGCTGTGTGTCTTATTAACTAATTTATTTCCAGCATTTAGAATAAAATCAGACAGTGCCTGTTGTACTGCCCCTGTGTGTGGACACTGAAACCTCCTTGTCTCACTAGGTTAGGTTGGAGCTGACTCAAGGCAGTATCTGCTAGCACCCTAGGGTGATAACCCTTGAATATAGCGTTCGGTAACAATTAAATCTATTGTTCGGTAACCCACGAATCAGTTCAGAATTGAATGTAGCAAAACTTAGAGGAGCCCTGCCCCAGATTGATAGGGCTACCCTTTCCAGACCACAAATGCCTGAGACATTTCTTGGCAGTCTGGGACAGCTGACAAGCCACTAAAACAAGGCTGTCCCAGGGAAACTGGGACACTTAGGCAGGTAGTGGTAATTAAGGGGCGAAACTACTAGGGGAGCAGGGGGGAGGGCAAACGCAGGTGGCCCGAGAGCTAATGTGGCCCTTTATTTTTCCTTTGACAGATATAGCCTCCTCCCAGAAATCCACTGTGAATGAAGTACCAGACATCCCACCCTGCCGAACCTGGCTTCTGGGCAGGGTGGGGAGAAGGAGGCGTGGTCGAGTGACGTCACTAAAGGGGTGGGGGAGGGTCAGTTACGCCCCTAGCCACGCCTCTAACATGACATAAATTAGGCACATTAGAGGGTGGTTAGGGGCGTAACTGGCCCCGTGACATAATTACGTCACATAGGAGGCGTGGCCATAAGAAAGAAGGCGTTCCGGAGGCAGAATTTTCAGGTTCGGGTCTCGGGAGTTTGGGGTGGTCTCGCGGGTGTGCGGGAGACCACCCCAAAATCCAGTAGACTCCCGCGACTCCGGGAGTGGTGGGATTCCTGAAGTACAGGGCCAGTTATTTCTATTCACGCCACTGGTGTAACTTTATACTAAATTGATTATATTTAAGTTTGATTACAATTACAGCATTAGTAAAGGTCCACATTGGAACCAAGTGTGCTTGCATTGGGAATGCCACAGTGATAATAGTTAGGAACTAGGAACAGGTTGGAAACTGCTGCGAAGACAGAAATAACTTGTCCTATACATAAACACAGTTGATTATAAGGTAACGTTTTTTAGTATTTTTTTTTTTAATTATTATATTATATTATAAATTGTTTGTTTTTCAGAAGAGCTTTGGTTTTTTTTTGTATTTATGTTTCATCATCTGAAATTTGACTTGTGGTTGAAAACAATTAAACAAATATGATGGCACTATGCCAATTCTTTGAATTTACATTTCAGTAAATTGCCAAGTAAATGTTGAGTTTTTTTAATTCAAGACTTTAACTTAAGACTTGCTGTTATCAACTCGTTGTTAGGACACTTTTTATAATATTATTAACATCAGGTTAATAGTATAATGTTGTATGTTATGCCTATAGTAGGTGTATTTTTTTAATTATCCAACTTGCAGTTTATAAATGTATTTTACTGGGTACTATTATTTGGGTGGGAGGGGATATTTATAATGGGACACTATTAGCACCCTGTGACCACTGCCCACTCCATACCTTCATGCCAGCTGCAGAACATGGAATTGATTTGGCTGTCCCTTCAGTAATCTTACGGCATCAGAGCAAAGCATCGCAGAAGCAAGCTCAGAGAGACAGAAGGCCGTACCTAGCAGGAGAGGATAGAGAAGAACGACATGGTATGTGGTGCTGTATTTGTGTATGCAAAGTGCCTTGAATTTATTTGCCTAGTGTTTGAAGTGTATTTGATGCAATGGTTTGGTATGGTTCTGGCTTTGCGCTGCACGTTTTTTAATATTGGCCTTAGTCACACCTGGTCATACAGACAGGATATTACAGTCTGCTTTTTTTGTCTAGTGTTGTGCTCTCTGTGTCAAATTATTTTTCACTTTTTACTTTTCAACGTTCATCTTGCGGACCAATCCTTGCCTGACTAGTATAAGGCTAAAACATTCTATAAATTACGTTTGGGCAAAAATATGTAGGTTGCTAGTTAAAATTTGCATTAAAATAAAAAATAAAAAAAGTTTAACTTATTATTAGACCATGAAAATTACCATGTAAACTAACATAGCGGATGTTTGAATTGGGTAATAATTTAAGTTACTCCCAGTATCCAAATTTCATAATATTCTACCTAATTAAAGTGCTGGCTTTTGGTAATGGTAATTTTGGATTCTCTGTGTATAGCCCATGTTATGGTAAATTAAACGGTGGATTGCAGTGGGCAGCCTTAAAGAAGCACATAAAATTATTACACTTTATTATGAACCCTAACCCACAGGGTTAATATATGCATCTATATCTTTACATAACTATTTTAGTGTGCAGTGAATTGTTGGGAAGGGCAGATGAACTGATGTTGAAATAATAAGTTTAACACCTAAGGGCAGAGAAGGAGCTTTGATTATGTTGAGGCCTTAGGGCCATATTTATAAAGGCACGTTATTGCAAAAGAATGATCTGTATTGTAGATTTAGGATAGGTATCATAGAATTACAACCTTTTCCAAATGGTATACTTGCAGTAAACTAACAATAATATGTCCAGATTAACACTCTGTATCATAAATTAACACTGCGTATCATAGCTTAACGGTCCCTGTTTCCCGTATCTCAATTTTATCAATATGCCTTTACTAAAGAAGATCTAACTTGCCTGACATTATCCCGACTATCAGACTCAAAAAGTAGCCGGGTAAGAAAGGCTAAAAATACAATTTTAATCAATACCATGATTCAGCTAAACATTTTTAAATATCCGTTTCAAAAGATGCAGACACTAAAACATTTCTGTTATATAATACATACCGGTAACTAACCTTGTTACATCTAGTTTTGTAATGAGATTTTTAAATATTTTTTTATATTGAATAATATGAAGTGAATTCAATCCAAAGATAATTTATCATATATTCAGTGGTTTCCTCAGTTCAACTAAGTAGGAACATTTTTCCAGCTCAGCTTTTACCATGGCCAACTTAAAGGAAAAAAGATGATCTTTTATAAAGATATTAAGTTGCCTGTTTTGGACAGAGGGAACAACTGGTTTGCAAGAGGAGTGAAAGAACATTTTTGTTTCAAATTGGAGAAATTATCACTGAACTGAGATGGGACTTTTAACACCACCTTAATAATTTTTAGATTTTCTGCAGAAGTTTAAGAACAATTAAACTATGTACCTCAAATTCCAGGGCAACATAAAGCATGGTTATTTTTTGCTGAAAAATGTCTACAAATATCAACCCCTCAATGCAAAACACAGCCAAGCCCTAACCCAACAAAAAGTACAGATTATCGTATCTTATCCCTTAAAGGCATGTCCACCCCCAAAACTAAAATTTAACCCCTTACTGCCACATCAATAGTTTAAAAACATCCTTACCTTACTTCCTGCTCAAAATAGTTCCCCTGCTGTGCCCCTCCAAAGTCCAGGAAACTGCTGTGTAGGAGCAGTGTGACTCATGCTGTGCCTGAGACTTCCTCAACCTCATCAAGGTTAGGCATGCTCAGTGCAGCCCTCCCTGCCTCTCACAGCCAATCACGGTCGCGGCTGCCGGTCCCGCCCCCTGCTTTCAATTCCATGCAAGCAGAGGGCCTGAACACTGCAGCGGAGAGAGAGGGCAGGTAAGTAAGAATCGGGACTTCTAACAATATATAATGCGGTTGGGGCTGGGGGAGCATGCCCTACCACATTTAATATTTCTTCGATAAAATTTTCTAGGGCAGGTAAGTAAGAATCGGGGGACTTTCTAACAATTATATTAATGTGGTAGGGCATGCTCCCCCAGCCCCAACCGCATTAATATAATTGTTAGAAAGTCCCCCGATTCTTACTTACCTGCCCTCTCTCCTCCGCTGCAGTGTTCAGGCCCTCTGCTTGCATGAGGTGGTTGCTGGGCTTAAATAATTTGGCCAAGTTATTGAACTAACAGGGAGATTCAATAAAGTTTTATCGTTTAAATGGTGCTAATTTTGCCCCAACCAATCAGATCTTATTTAACATTTGAAAGCAACATCTTATTGGTTTGGGCAAAATTAGCACCATTAAACAATAAGAACTTTTATTGAATTACCCTGTAATTGCTTTAATTTATCCAGAGAGAAGGGCGGCTTTTTAGTTTCATTACAATGGTAAAGTAAAATGTAGCAATTAATTGCTTACACACACGCGTGGATGATACTATCCATTTCTATATATATATTGCTTTTGCATTGGGGGTTTGACCAGCCTCTGGGAAATGTGTACTCCACCCACAGTGGCTCATGTGTTCAGGCGCCCCCATCAGACTTCTTGGGCCCCATATGGGTACATTTTTGGGCCCCCATAGCATGAACCAACTCGAATAGTCCATACCTCCCAATATTTTAAAACGCAAAGAGGGACCCATGGGAGAAGAGAAGCGGCAAATGGGATTTTTTCCCCACAATCACTTTGTTAGACCACTCCCACTTTGTTAAGGTTAAACACATTTAACCCTTTCCCTGCACAGATCGTATATTCACGATCTGTGCAAGAATGCTTTAACTGCCACAGATCGTGAATATACGATCTGTGGCTTCCCCTTTAAATCGCAAAAAAACAAACGAGCGCTAGGGCCGACCCGGGGGCAGCTTCAGCTGCCCCCTAGCCCCCAGACCCCCCTCGTTGTTGTCCAATCCGAGGGGGGGATCGGAGTTACAGTACTTAATGCCTGATGTATAGTGCTGCCGGTCCCACTGGATGAGGGATGAAGAGAGGAGAAGCGGAAAGGGAGACCCCGGTGACGTCACGGAGCTTCCTCCTTCACCGGGGTCTCCTTGAAGTGGTAGAGACTGCCCCTGGTGGTCTAGTTGAGGTACTGCAGCTTGATCTCAATTTGATATCGGCAGTACTAGTATAGAAAAAGCTGTCAAGCTGCCAGCTTTTTACTAACCTTTTGTGAATGGAACTCAAAAGTTCCATTCACAAATAGGATTTTTTTCTAAGTCTTTGCTACTTAGCGAAGACTTAGAAAAAAAATGGGGACAGAGATCAATATTTGGTGATCACTTCGATCACCAAATTATTGATCTTTGCCAATGAATGAAAAATCACTTCCTGGAAAAGATTTCCGGGAAGTGATTTTTCCGATGGATTTCGAATTGGAAAACGGGCATTTATGCCCGTATTCCAAGTTCGGGTATCATTCCCTAGATGATCTGATATTATCTTTGGGAATGATCGGGAAAAAAAGGGGAATACACACAAAAAAATCTTAAAGTGATACACACACCCTTTTTTTTTTTTTACCCTAAAACTATAAATTAGAAAAAAAGGTTTCTTCTCCAAGCTCCCCAATGTCCCCAGTGATACGGTTTAAAGTAAACGCGGATACTTATGTTGTCGATTTCAAGGGAAACTAAGCCTATATTTTATAAGGAAATTTTGCAGAGGTACCAAATAAGACCGTATTGAATTTTAGGATCAGTAAAGTGTGCAAAAACGTGTGTGTGGACTCTCCATACTAACCGACTCACTAAAATACCACTAAAAGGGGGAGAGTGTGTGTGTGGGGGGGTGGTTGTGGCGTTTTAAAATTTTTTCTTGTAACTGCACTTCTAAATGCGTCCCATTTGAGCTAGTTGGTGGCCTGTCTCTGTTTGCACCACAGCAAATGGCACACCGTTGATTCAGGACATGTGGAGATTGCTATTTAGTGGGTTTTTTGCTGGTCAGTGGTGGTTTAGGTAGGATTTCAACCCTTGAATCATCTCATTTTATTTTTCACAAAATCTCGTAAAAACACTGAGTTCTTTGGATCGCTGGGTCTGGAATTCTTCATGATGTATGAAGCATGGCACGTAACGTAGCTGAAGGCGTGTAGATTCCAAAAATATATAGTTTGTGGAGGGAATTTCCATGTTCGGACTGTTTCCTTAGAAAAAGTGTAGGCGTTCAAATTACAGAGCACTTTGATTTTTCTGTATTGCATTTGTGCATGGCGCCCATTTGAGCTAGTTGGTGGCCACGTCTCTGTGTGATCCACGCATTATGGCATACCGTTTGATTCAGAAAATGTGGGAGATTGATATTTAGTGGGGGGTTTATTTGGGGGGGGCATTTCAAAGTTTTGGGGCTGTTTGAAATTCACAGGCACTTTGATATTTTTTGTAATTACACTGGGCATGCGTCCCATTTGACTAGTGGTGGCCACGTCCTGTGTGAATCACGAGATGATACGTTTGATTCAGGGCATTTGGAAGATTGATAATTGACAAAGTTTTTTTACATGACATGGAAATTTGCCATGATTTTTAACTTTGAATTGTATTTTAAAATTTTTCCTGAAAATCTGGTAAGAAAGTGAAATTGTACACAAAACTGCACCCACACCATTGGTGGTATGCATAAAAGAACACACCATGTATAGCTGAAGGTGTGTAGAGTCCAAGAATATATAGTTTTGGGGGGTATTTCTAATATAGAGGGGTGTTTAGTCTGACAAATCTGAAAAGTGCTGTAATTGGGCCACTGTTCATTGGCTCACTTTGTGGCTAGTTGATTCCACGTGCGTGTGTAACCATACATAGGGCATAACGTTTGATTCAGAAACATTTGGGAGATTGATATTTGGTACTTTTTTTTACATTCCTTGGGTTTTGGCACTGATTTCTACCTTTTGAAGTTGTTTTGTTATTTTTTCAGACAAATGCGAATTTCTACGAAGAAACTGCGCCCACACCATTGATTGTATGAATGAACAAACTACAGCGTTACGTAGCGAAGGGATGTAGTTCTGAGGAATATAGTTTTGCGGGGGTATTTCCAAGTTAGAGGGGTGTTCAGTTTGGAAAATCTGGAAAATGCTGTTATTGGCTCAACGCGCATGTTTTACATTTTGACTAGTCGCTTCCACGTCGGTGTGTGTAACCACACATATGGCACACTGTTTGATTCAGGACATTTAGGAGATTGATATTTGGTAAGTTTTTTTTTACATTACATGGGGTTTTGGTGTGATTTTGTAACTTTGAAATGTATTTTTCTCTATTTTTCCAGAAAATTGTGTAGAAATGCGAAATTCTACGAAGAACTGCGCCCACACCATGATGGTATGAATGAACGAACTACAGTGCTACATGCTGAGGTGTTTAGATTTCAGGAATATATAGTTGTGGGGGGTATTTCTGAGTTATCAGGGTGTTTGTGGAAAAAACTGCAGGACTGTCCAAATCGGAGTTGGCTAAATATTTTCGCTGTTTCTTGAGCATCGTGATTGTCTCACTTTGTGGCTTTTCGCTTCCACGTCCGCATGTGGTAACCACACATATGGCATACGTTGATTCAGGACATTGGGAGATTGATATTTAGTAACTTTTTTTAGATTCCATCAGGTTTTGGCATGATTTCTACCTTTTGAAGTTGTTTTTTTGTTCATTTTTTCAGAAAAGTGCGAAACTTCTACAAAGAAATGCGCCCACACCATTGTGGTATGAATGAACAACTACAGCTTTACATAGTGAAGGTGTGTAGATTTCAGGAATATATAGTTTGTGGGGGTTATTTCTAAGTTACGGGGGTGTTTGTGTGAAAAAAAACTGCAGATGCCAAATTGGAGTTGGCTAAATATTTCGCTGTTTCTGAGCCATCGTGCATTGTCTCACTTTGTGGCTTTTCGTTCCACCGTCCGCGTGTGTAACCACAAATATGGCATACCGTTTGATTCGGACATTGGGAGATTGATATTTAGTAACCTTTTTTTTAGATTCCATCAGGGTTTGGCATGATTTCTTCTACCTTTGAAGTTGTTTTGTTCATTTTTTCAGAAAGTGCGAACTTCTACGAAGAACTGCGGCCCACACCATTGATGGTATGAATGAACAAACTACAGCGTACATAGTGAAGGTGTGTAGATTTCAGGAATTATAGTTTGTGGGGGTTATTTCTATGTACGGGGGTGTTTTGTGGAAAAAAACTGCAGACTGTCCAAATTCGGAGTTGGCTAAATATTTTCGCTGTTTCTGAGATCGGCATGTGGTCTCACTTTGTGGCTTTCGCTTCCACGTCCGCATGTGTAACCACACATATGGCATACCGTTTTGATTCAGGACATTTGGAGATTGATATTTGGTACCTTTTTTTTCCCATGGCGGTTTTGAAATGATTTCGACCTTTTTGAAGTTGTTTGATGTTCATTTTTTTTTAAAATCTGGTAAAAGTGCAAACTTCTACGAAAGAACTGCCCACACACCATTGATGGTATGAATGAACGAAAACTCAGCGTAAATAGCTGAAGGTGTGTAGATTTCAGGAGTATATAGTTTGTGGGGGTATTTTTGAGTTGGGGGGGTGTTTTGTGGAAAACTGCAGACTGTTCAAATAAAAAACTGGTACTAATTTTTTTGCTGCTACTGACATTTGGCACTGGTCACGCTCTGGGTTAGTTGGTAGCCATGTCTCGGGACACCCATGAATGTGGCATAACGTTTTTATTCGGGAGGGGTTAGGCTTATATTGAGATGCGTTTGAAACTTTCCTCCACAGTTTTTAGCTGAAATTCGCATTTGATTTTGTCTCTGATTTTACAGTGAGGAAAAAGGAAAAATGTGAGAAGTAACTTACAATTTGAAGAGAGCTGGTCCGGGTATCTGCATTTTGATCAAACTAACCTCACTCGTAAAATCCTGCGAGTGTGTAGTTCTCAAAAATATCTCACATTGGGGGGATAGTTTAGATATTTGGTAGATATCTATGTTAACTGTCAGTAGTGGTTAACATTTTAATTTGGGTAAATTCTAGGAGGTGCAGTTTTAGTTTGGGGGGGTCTGTACAGGAAACGTCGGGTACCACATATATCTGGTACGTTGTACTCGGGAGTATCTGAGCTTTTAGAAACAGTAAGATTTTTGTGTGTACCTTAAGATAACTATAAGTAAAAAATGGGAAAAATCCATGAAAATTTGCAAAATTTTTCATTTTTTTACATATTTACCCATAATTCCAGTAAAATTTCCAGAAAGTTACAAATTTTGTTACCAATTAAAGTAGACTTTGTGCTGAAAAAAACAATGTATAATATTCCTGATTTACTGCAAGGTTTCCTACTGTAAAATTAGTCTAAAGCGGATAAGGACAAAATCCTGAAAATTCTTTTGGCAGTTAACGCAAAAAAAAAAATGAAAATATCCTGGCAGTGAAAGGGTTTAAAGAACCAATTGCGCAATATTATATGTCAACTAGACATTAAGCCCGTTACATTAACAGGCGCGAGACATGCTCTACCTCCCCGACGCACACACAGACCGGTAAAATAAAATGTACCCATGTCCGCACACACTTAAGATGCGCCTCATGCGCCAATGGGTACAGACTGGTAAATATAAAAACATACCCATATATTACTCGAGTATAAACCAACCGAGTATAAACGAGGCACCTACTTTTACCTCAAAAAGACGTAAAAGTGATTGACTCGAGTAAACCAAGGTAGAAAATAGGACCACAACTGCCTTCTGATTCTGTATTGTTTTAAGGCTTTAGTTGCCCTTTAAATGGACAGCAGAATTCCATACAGTAGTCACATCAGTAATAGCCAAATACAGTATGGGTATTACTGTATGGGATACAGTATGGGAATGCTGCTGTCCATTTAAAGGGCAACTAAAGCCTCAAAACAATACAGAATCAGAAGGCAGCAATAGTATCTATCCTCCTTCTGATTCTGTATTGTTTTTAGGCTTTAGTTGCCCTTTAAATGAACATCAGAAGTCCTATACAGTATGCTTGTGAAGGTTCTCATTCATCCAGGTCATGGTATATCAGTAATAACATACTGGATTTGGCATTACTGTATGGGATTCTTATGTCCATTTAAAAGGCAACTAAAGTCTCATTCCTTGGCACTCCAGATGCCAAGGAATGAGGAATGAATGCCAACTACACCTCCCAGCATGCTTTATGTGTGGGGGAGTTATAGTTTCCAAACATCTGCAGTGGCAAGGGATAGCCACTGAAGGAATTATCTACTTCCCCCCTTCTGAGTCCCCACATTGCCTTCTGGTACCTGCCCACATGTTCCCCTGCAGGCTGCTCTGGATCCTTTCTCTGCTCCGGCGGCCACATGCTCCACCTTCCTCTGCTGGCTGACGTCAGTACTCAGCGCCGGCCTCACTTCCCGGCGCCGAGTAGTGACGTCAGCCAGCAGAGGATGCGGAGCACGCGGCTGCCGGGCAGGTAAGTGTTTGACTCGAGTATAAACCAGACTCTTTTAGGCTATTTTTTTAGCCTGAAAATCTCGGTTTTTACTTGAGTATATACGGTACCTTTAGCCACGCCCACAGACTTGATCCCATATTAGAACCCATATTATATTCTACATTAGTGTTGCTTAAAATGTATTTCTATTGATATATTCACCCCTTTCTCCATGCTCAAATTTACACCTACCCACTTGTGCACTGTCTGGAAAAAGGCTGCAGTATGCATACAGCATGGAGCTCCACACTCTGTCCTGCCTATATCCAATTTCTATCTCAGATTGCAGCTCCACACACATCTCTATCCTGTCTATATCCTGATAATAGAGATGGTGTGTGCATAGTTGACAGACACTGAGATAGAAATTTGGATATGGGCAGGATAGGGTGGTGTGAAGTTGCCATACTGCTATATAAGACACACTCTCTATCCTGCTTATCCAATCTCCATCTCAGTGTGGAGCTGCCATAGTGCTATGTGACAGAGATGGAGATATGTATATAGGCAGGTAGAGATGTGTGGAGTGCCATGCTGCCCCCATGGGGTAGGTATTATAGCCCAGTAGCCCTATTAGGCTATTACCTACCCCATGTGCAGTGCATGCCTTAGTAGCAGAATGCAAACAAGGCATGCTGGGAGTTGTAGTTTTTTTACATATGGGAAGTTACAAAGGTTTTCCATCGCTGCTATATAGGTTTGGCCCCAGCAGCCCCATAGAGGAAGTTTATCAGTCTGTACACAGCAGTGAGACAGAGGGTAACAATGTCCCCTCATGGACTCTCACAAGTAGAAATGGGTTCAGTATAACTTACAGTTACTCCCTCCTGCTCTCTATGGGATCACAAGACAGAAGATACAAGTTCAGGGGAGGGGCGGGAGGGGGTGGAGTCACATAGAAAGAAAAAACCTGTTTTTTCTATCTAGGAATGGAGTCTAGTGGCTGAATTCAGTATTGCAGATTTTTTTTTTTTCTTCCTTTCACCCTCTGGGCCCCTTTCAAGTCTGGGCCCCATACAGGAGTACCCCCTTTACCCCCCTGATGGCGGCCCTGCATGTGTTAAGTACTGAAAGCTGGAGAGTCAGTCCACAGAAAGCAAGCGAAGGAGCAGCAGGGACTTTCATCTATAAAAGGCAGGTACTGATATAAAAACTAAGTTTGAGAATTATATCTCTAAGAAGGTAAAAACAGTGCCACTCCTACATGAAGCAACTTGAGAAAGTACAAACAAACAAAAAAAACAGACGGCATTTCCCTAGGTTCCACGTTCCTCCCCTCCTTTTAATAGCGCAGGAGCGCCTGTAACTGGAAGTTTGCATGTTGATTCTGGACGTGATCGTGGAGAGTCCTTACAGAATCTGAGGAGGAAGAAACTGGGAGAAGGGTTGGTTTCCAGGGAGTGTGAGCAGGTTGTGCGGGGGTATGGCGGTGTGAGTCTGTGTGTGAGACAGAGTGTGTGTGTGAGAGTGTGTGTGTTGTGTTGTGTGTGTGTGAGAGGTGTGGAGAATGTGTGTGTGAGAATATGTGTGTGCATGATGAGAGAGAGTGTGCGCGTGTGATGTGTGCGTGAGAGAGTGTGTGTGGAGTGTGTGTGAGAGAGTGTGTGTTGTGAGAGTGTGTGAGAGTGTATGTGTGAGAGTGTGTGTGTGAGAGTGGGTTGTGAGTGTGTGAGAGAGAGTGTGTGTGAGAGGAGTGTGTAAGAGGAGTGGGGTGTGAGAGAGAGTGTGTGTGTGTGAGAGTGTGTGAGAGAGAGTGTGTGTGTGAGAGTGTGTGGGTGTGTGAGTGTGTGAGAGAGAGAGTGTGTGTGAGTGAGAGGGTGTGTGAGAGAGTGTGTGTGAGAGAGTGTCTGTCTGAGAGAGAGGTGTGTGTGTGAGAGGAAGTGTGTGTGAGATAGTGTGTGTGTGAGAGTGTGTGAGAGAGTGAGTGTGAGAGAGGGAGTGAGTGTGTGAGAGAGTGAGTGTGTAAGAGAGTGAGTGTGTGAGAGAGTGGGTGTGTGTGAGAGAGTGAGTGGGTGTGAGAGAGTGAGTGTGTGTGTGTGTGATCTGTGAGAGTCCTTACAGAACCTGAGGAGGGAGAAACTGGGAAGAGGGTTGGTTTCCAGGAGGTGTGAGCAGGGTGTGTGGGGGTATGGCGGTTGTCTGTAGGTGTATGTAAGAAGATTGTTCAAGTACTGAAAGCTGGAGAGTCAGTCCCAAGAAAGCAAGCGAAGGAGCAGCAGGGACTTTCATCTCATAAAAGGCAGGTACTGATATAAAAACTAAGTTTGAGAAATATCTCCTAAGAAGGTAAAAACAGTGCCACTCCTACCATGAAGCAACTTGAGAAAGTACAAAACAAACAAAAAAACAGACGGTCATTTCCCTAGGTTCCACGTTTCTCCCCTCCTTTTAATAGCGCAGCGAGCGCCTGTAACTGGAAGTTTGCATGTTGATTCTGGACGTGATCTGTGGAGAGTCTTACAGAATCTGAGGAGGAAGAACTGGGAAGAGGGTTGGTTTCCAGGAGGTGTGAGCAGGTGTGCGGGGTATGCGGTGTGCGTCGTGTGTGAGAAAGGTGTGTGTGTGAGTGTATGTGTGAGTGGTAGAATGTAGGTGTGGAGTAGTGTGCATGAGAGAGTGTGCGCGTGTGTGAGTGTGTGGTGGAGGAGGTGTGTGATGTGTGTGGAGAGTGTGTGTGGAGTGTGTGAGAAGGTGTGTGTGAGAGATGTGTGAAGTGTATGTGTGAGAGTGGTGTGTGTGAGGTGTGTGTGAGTGTGTGAGAGAGAGGTGTGGAGAGAGGTGTGTGAGAGTGTGGGGTGGAGTAGTGAGTGTGTGAGAGTGAGTGTGTAAGAGAGTGTGTGTGAGAGAGATGTGTGTGAGAGAGAGTGTGTGTGTGTGAGAGTGAGTGTGTGTGAGAGTGTGTGTGTGTGTGAGAGAGGGTGTGTGTGAGAGAGGAGTGTGTGAGAGAGTGTGTGTGAGAGAGTGTCTGTCTGAGAGAGAGAGTTGTGTGTGTGAGAGAAAGGGTGTGTGAGATAGTGTGGTGTGAGAGTGTGTGTGTGAGTGTGTGTGAGAGAGTGAGTGTGGAGAGGGAGTGAGTGTGTGAGAGAGTGAGTGTGTAGAGAGGGTGTGTGAGAGGAGTGAGTGTGTGTGGAGAGTGAGTGTGTGTGAGAGGGAGTGAGTGTTGTGTGTGTGATCTGTGGAGAGTCCTTACAGAACCTGAGGAGGAAGAACTGGGAAGAGGGTTGGTTCCAGGAGGTGTGAGCAGGTTGTGTGGGGTTATGCGGTGTCTG